>JAHWFP010271265.1:18624-47791 GCA_023313725.1 Lithobius niger
GTAAGACGCTGGTAAGCATTAGACCCTTACTACCCAGTGGTTAGCTTAGTTCTAGTCTATTCGGACAGAACGTGTGTATGAACGGTTGTAGCAGGTTTTCTTTGTTCTTAGAATGTTGTTACGGAACTTTAAGAACACAATTTTCTTCTGAAGATTGGCATTTTGTCTTTTGATGCTTTAGAATGTTTTATTATATTTCGTAGATTTATGGTAGAGTATTACCACAATGCTCTCTGCTACGAATATGCTGGCATGTTACTAAATTGAAAAATAATTTTCAACGTAAAGCAAAGCAGGAAACGTATAACCATACTACCACTTGATCATCGCATGGGTCTTTGCAAGAGGATTTCCAGTTTTTCGTCAAAATGTATTTATTGATGGACACCGGGTAGTAAGGGTCTAATGCTTACCAGCCTCTTACTGACAAACTTTTACACCTAGACCCTGACTGTCAAAGCTTGTCAGTGTTCCTTCTAGGTTTTGACTTTTAGATCCTTACTCTAAACATGTAACGTTCCGTTTTTGTTTATTAATTCGTGCTACTTTTAGAATTGCAGCTAAACTGTAAAACAGTGCAGTTGACGGTCAAAGCTGAGAGTTTAACACGAGACCCTAGGCTGACCCTTACTAACCTGGATATCGCCAATGGTAACAATAGAAACAAATCCTTTAATCTTCAGTCTATGTCTTGCAGCTGGCGTTTGCTATTTGGCATTGTTGCATAATAACAACGTTTAAAACAATGTAAAATAATCAATCTGGTGGTTTAGAGCTCCGTAACCCCTGAACCACTTGACCAATTAGAAAGGTCCATATGAAAAGGGCACATCTACAGAGCAATACCTGTAATATGAGCTAAGAACCAGCTTTATAGGACAAATGGTTTGACCTGTAGAGAGAACAGACGAAAGTATCCCCAGAACAACAACAACAAGCAGAACAAGAAGTTGTCTATTTGGCCCCTGTCTGCATCTCCGGTTTGGCTGGACCGAATTTCACAATTTTTGGACTGTAGACAGGCCTTGACTAGTCAAGGCTAGATTCCAAATTTGGTTTAAAGCTGTTTACTTTTGACGGAGTTATAAGCTCTCAAAGTTGAGAGTTTAACACAGAGGTCCTAGGTCGACCCTTACTAACACTGGCTATCGCCAGTGTTAATAATCCACAGAATTACTCAAACATTTACATAAAAAAAAATAGGATACATCATTGCCTTACAGTCATGACATACTCTAGTGCAGTACCAAGCAAGAAACACTTGCACACTCTTTTTAAAACTCGACATTCATGTAATCAGTTGAACGCCGAAAAATTTTTAAAATAAAGCTATTACAAGGGGCAGCAGCTAAAGTAGTAGGTAGTAGTAAGGCTAGGGCTTAAGTAGTAGGTAGTAGTAAGGCTAAAGGTAGTAGTAGCTAAAATCAGTAGCGCCTGAGAACCAGACAATTATTTTTGACATGTCTTTATGCGAGCCTACAATGAAAGTGTCCAACAACAGGTTTTAGTTAAGATTTTTCAACGCGTATAAGTCGGGTCCTATAAGAGATAGAATAACTAACCGAAAGGTAAATGAAAGAGGAAATAAAGGATCAATAAATAAAGGATAAATAAAATAAATAAAGGATGAATCAAGTCAAGTCAAGATAGAATAAATCAAGTCAAGATAGAATATACAAACAATATAATAGAATATACAGGGTGATTCATAAAGTACTGAAAAATAGGCCTATTAAGACAGAGGCCTATGAAATGCAGGCCTATAAAATGTAGGCCTATGATAGACCTAATAAAATGATAATGTTCACACGATTAATCCAAGTTTTGTACAGTGTACCTTAGGTTATTGTACCAGTGGAAAGCCCGTAATAAATTAATGGAGTAGTAGTTCCTGCCCCCCCCCCAGGAAATAAAATGTGCTAAACAGGTATAGTATGGCCCCCTACTATACCCAAGCTACAAGCCTAGTGAGCTCATCTAATATCCTGCCTCATTAACTTTGTGCAACATTTTATTGTGAAACCAGGATTTGAACCCAGTAACCGAAAGGGTTTGAAATTCGTCGTTATCTCCAACCGTATTCATGTACTGCAGTGCATTTGTATTGCCAAACCGAAGACCTTGCAAACCCCTAAACAATTTAGTCAAATTTTATGAATTCCCTAAACTCAGGGTTTGAACCCGTAACTGAAACGTTATGAAATGCGGAGATATTTTCAACCGTATTCATGTATTGCAGTGCATTTGGAATGCCAAACCTTGCAAACCTCTATACAATTTAGTCCAATTTAATGAATTCCTTGAACTCAGGGTTCGAACCCGTAGCTGAAACGTTATGAAATGCGGTGATATTATTGAACGTATTCATGTATTGTAGTGTATTTGGATTGCCAAACGAAAACCTTGCAAATCTCTAAACAATTCAGTCAAATCTAATGAATATCCTGAACTGAGGGTTTGAACACTTAACTAAAAAGGTTTGAAATGCGTTGATATTTTCAACAATAGTGCATTTTTTTGTAATGTAATGTAACTTGCTTAAACTAGCCTAATTGAACGCTGACTTTGCGCCGATGTATGAAATAAACATTAGATATTTACTGGTTCGGAATGAAAGTAAGCGACGTCCACCTTAATTCAACACTACATTTTCGAAGTGTCCTCTTTGTGCTGCAATGCAATAGCGAAGCCTTTGATCAAGATTTTGCCAAATTCCCTCAATCATATTCGGTGTAATTGTTTGACAGATCTCAACAATACATTGCCTTAGCTCCTGAACGGTCCCCGGGTTTTGTAGTGCTGCACCCTGTTTCTCAGATAGCCCCATAGGAAGAAGTCAGGAGGGGTTAGATCAGGACTTCTGGAAGGCCATTCTATTGCTCCTCCCCTCCCAATCCACCTGCCCAATCCAACCACTCCCGTACATTGCGTCCAAAGTGGGGAAGAGCCCACTCGTGCTGATACCATATGGTATTAAGATGGGCAAGCGACACTTCCTCCTCGATGAATGGTTGAATCTCGTCTTTGAGCAGCTGTAAATACCGTTCAGCATTTAGTGGTCCATCAATGAAGAATGGTCTATCAACCGTGAACCAACAAACCAGCACCACATATTCGTGCTGGGATTACATTGGTGGTGTTCCTCAATTGTGTAATGTGGGGTTGTGATGCTGTATTCATGTGTGTTCTGTTTGTTGGGCAATTCGTGTGATGAAATATGGGCCTCGTCAGTCATTGCCAGATGGCGTAGAACTGTTGCATCACCATCAATGGTTTTAACAGCTCATTGTGCTAATTGTAGTCTACTGTCATAGTTCTCATCAAGGTGTTGTGTAGTGGCGGGTTTGTATCCATGGTACCCCTGTTTCTTAAGGATTCTATGGATGGCTGTTTGGTTGGTATGAAGGTGCTGGGCAAGGTCTCGTCGTGATGTTCGAGGAGTTGCTTGCTTTGATGGACTCAATTTCGGCAAGCGTACTTTCATCTGTAGCCGAACGTGAACGACCACAGACTCCCCAGTCGTCTGCTACATACCCTGTTGCCTTAAATTTCCGCAACAAATTATTGACTGTGTTGTAACAATACATATCGCTGTCAGGATGGCGAACGTGAAATTGGTCAATAACTGCTGCAATGGTTTGGAATTTGGCTCCCTCCATGCCACAAAGAAGGACTAGGTCAGTCCTCTCCTCAACAATGTATTTCGGGGCCATGTCTCACAGGCCTACATGTTTTAACTTAACATTCAACTTTTATGTTCAAAGAAGGTGGCTACGATGGAATTGTAATACTACACGTGAACTGACAACACACAGTTTGCTACAACACAATTGCAAAACGGCCCCGTCCAAGTGCAGGTAATTCAAGGGATGCATTACACATAGCAAGCCTTTATTATATTGGACAAAGGGTTTTGTTTCATGTGCTAATAAAATTAGGAATCCCTATAGTATAGACCTACGTTTTATAGACAGACAACTTATAGGCCTACATTTTATAGGCCTACATTCATAGGCCTATTTTTCAGTACTTTATGAATCGCCCTGTATAAAAGCCTATGTAAATGAAAAAGTAAATAAATGGGAAATAAATGGTACTAAGGGTAAATAATGGTAAATAAGGGTACGAAAGATTGAGTATGCAGGAAAATGTTTGCGATCCCTGTTCGCGATCCCCGTTTGCGATTCCCGTTTGCGATCCCTGCTTGCGATCCGTGTTTTGCGATCCCTCCTTGCGATCCCTGTTTGCAATCCCTGCTGATGGGAAGATGGGAAGACATTCACGGGTTGCATAGCACTTTAACTTGTGACGTTGTTCCTGGTAGAAGTTTTCTTCCGATTTTGCATTGATAATGTTTCTTAGTACATGAGTATAAGGGTACAAAATGATGCAAAATGTATTTAAGGGCATATAAGGATGGGCAAGGTGAGATGCCTGATGGTTAGCACAATTGTCTTATATGCCACGGCTTCGAATCTGACCTAAACCAACCAACTATTTCCGGGAAGAGAAGGCATGTAAAAAAAAAGGCTCCCAGGACTTTTCAGTTGGAATTGCCTATCAAAATTGTCCCTCTCTCCATCTGACGTCAAGGCTTTTGCTGGGAGCGCATCTAACATGGAAAGTGTACATACGGGTAAACAAAGAGTGTGTAATGGTATTAAGGGCAAAAAAGGGTAAGAAAAATTAATAATGGTAAGTAAGGGTCCAGAGGTTAAATAAGGGTGAACAAGGGTTAGTAAGGATAAATAATGGTAAATCAGGGTAAGTGAGGTTAATTAAGAGCAAACAAGGGTAAGTAAGGATAAATAATGGCAAATGGGGTAAGTGAAGTTAACTAACGGTGAATAAGGGCAAGAAAAGATAAATAATGGTAAATCAGTGTCAGTGAGCTAAAATAACGGTACCATACATGAGGTTAGGTAAGTAATGATGAACCAGGATAAATAAAGTCTAAAAAGGGTAAAACAAAAACGTTATTTGGTGGAAAATTGGGAACAATGTTGCTAGTCAGCTTTTCCGACGAAGTGTAAGACTATTTCAGCTTTGGAATCCAATTGCTGAATTTCAGCAAAGTTACGATCAGTTAGATGGCTCAAGTACTACTCTGAACCATTTGCTACGAAACTTGTATGATGGTTTGAGGGGAAGAACAGCTGATGATCAGACAATGGAAAAGACACCAATGGACAATGGACAATGGACCAATGGAAAAGAAAAAAAAACATTAATTGGGCCACAAATGTAGGAACTACATCATGGGGGAAAATGTCTGTTTGCAACCCCAGAGGTGTGTGATGCTTTTCTGCGTGCATTCGTACTAATTACGCAATAGTTAATTTAGAATCTAAGTTTGATGTTTCCACAGCGCAAGACAGCGAACGCGATTTCCTCGCATGGTACTGACGTCACACTTCATCGCTTTGGGCCTTGAAGGAATGACGTCATCGTAGCATACTAGCAAGTGCACGCCGGCTTATGCTTCTAACATGGCGGCTGCGACACTGGACCGCCCTGACCATAGCAGCGCCAACCAAAACTCAATCTCTGCGCGATTTATTAAATTACAGTATTCAAGAAAGTAACTACCGTTAATATTACCAAGGGTAATATGGATTTTGCCGCTACAAAAACTCGTGAAAGTTCGTTCAGCTAGGCGGTAATCCCCTCAACGTAAAGTCCTGGGCAGATACGCGATTGGACAGTGTCCACTTGTAGCTCGTGGGGAGGGAGAAGAGTTTTAGGGGGCGCGCGCTTCATTTGAAAAGAATATGTGCTGCTGTTCTTCGCTAGCTGCAGTGAGGAATGTGAGAGCCGAGCGCGATCTTGCCTGAGCTTGTTGGGCGCATGCGCCAACGGGTGATGAAGTGTGTCGTCACACGAAAGCGACTTGGATGTGTTGACGGCACGAACGAAGAATTCGTCTGCTAGAATGAAGATTTAGACACATTACTACGTAATAACTATAAAGCCTGAGTGGTTTTCGCACCTCTCACATGTTTTTTAAGTGTCTTAATTAACGATACTGAAATTTAGGATGAGAGGGTTTAGCTTTACTTGAAGGTCGCGTAGCCTTTTAACGTGTTACGTGTCTAAGATGAATGTAAAACTTTTGAAGTGTTTTGTAAAGGGCAAGAAATGAATAAAACCTTCTAAACTTGAGCAGCCCCATTGACGAACGATGCAGTTCGCAATTCAAGGATACTTGCTGTTCGTTTTTCGAATAAAATAAGATTCACACTGTACATCTGGTTCACACCCGAGCTGGTTTGAAAAAAAGGTGGCGTTATCTTTACACTTTTCTGTAGTAGTTTAACGCCATCTGGTAACAAATATGTACAAAATTCGAAGTGGGTAGATTGAACTCTGAGATTAGTGGGGAAGCAAGTGTGGGTGAGGGAGGGTGGGTATAGAATTAGCAAGAAGTGGAGGAGAGGGATTACTGAAGTAGATTCGGAGTGGTGGCTTAGGGGCATGGAAAAAAATAGTCTACAGTGAAGAAAAAGGTAAGATGGGGTGGGATATGGGGGATTGGGGAAGTAGAGCGAGAGGTGGAGCTTTGGGCACTAAAGTGATGTATCGGAAAGCTGGGGTAGAGGATTAGGATACGACCAGTGGGATTTGTTGGTCGGGGGAAGGAGTCCTTGAAGCATGTCATCATTTATTGTGGGGTGCTTGAAGATTAGAAAGGGAGCGAGAAATGGGAAGGAAGAATGAAGAGAGGACGCCATTAGGTGGTTTCTTGGGTGGAAGGAGGAGGGGAAAAGTGATCAAGTAGGAAAAGAGCGTTATTCTTCGTTGGTGGAGTAGGAGGGGAAGTGGGGTGTGAAGTGAGGTATTTGGGGTTTTGGTGGGAGAGTTGGGAAGAGATTTGGGCTGTTTCTGGAGGATCGGTGGTGTAGTTTTTTTCCTGGCTGTGCCCAAATTCAAAAAAGAAACCCATAGCACCATCACCATCATTGGGAAATCCTAGCTTGCATGAATGACAGTAAATTCACTTACAGTATTCCAGCTGTACGGGTTCATGTAAAGGCTCTTTCCGCCAGTTTTGACGTGGAATGGTCCATGTTCTGTCAAGAAGCCGTCGAGGGAACTGCATCCTGGGCCGCCATTCATCCACAACACCAGGGGATCGTTAGTTGGATCGCGGGAACTCTCCACAAACCTAAAAAAGATACTTACAGTTGAGAATTGGAACAATAATTCTTATTTGTAGCTGCCAGCTTTACAAAAAATCTAAAACATAATTTTAGGTGACTGGTCTTGCCAGGAGCTTATTGCCTTAACGTTCGTAGAATATGGAATTGTCCATTTTATGAATATGCGTTCGTGTTCCACCACTCATCAAAAGTTCGAGTGGGGTAGACGCACCTGGTCTGGTTTCCTGGCTCCAGGTTCCATTAAAGCCTTAAGGCACTCGGCACTTTCTCAATCTCGTTGACATGCTCAGCGACTGATTACATAAAAAACGACTGCTACCAGAAAAGGATGTCACACATCAATTGTTTTAGAGTGTACATACTTGCTGGATGCTTTGAAAATTGAAATGGGGCGATCGAGTAAAATAGGGGCCGAATGTCACGAAAGAAGTGTTTTAAGAACGTGTGCTCGCCTCAGTGTGCTCACCATCACGCTTGCGTTATACTTGCGTTGCCAATGGCGTTGCTAAGGAATTTTAAGTAAATGACCGTCGATAAATGTGTTTATTCCTTCTGTGCGAGTGTCTTTTCGGCGGGCAGGGGTGAAATTCGACCTCAAGGGCACTTTTTTGATTTGTGACTGACCTATGGTGATACAACCCAATCAAAACATCAGGTAACGGTAACGAAGCAATAAGGGCTTAATATAGTTATGAATGGGATGACTTGCCATGAAAGCGATCCCATTACTAATCTGCATACGACTAGGAGCTAACAAATGAACACACGTGGAGTGTCCATGTTGTGACTATTGCTTCTTATTCCATCCCTTGTCACAAGGACTTCTAGGAAAGAAGTTGTTTGTTTCTTTCCCTGGACCCGGACCAGCACCAAAATCTTCTTTTACCAAAGCACCCTAAAAGCGTCAACTTTCTGGCATGTGCGTGAACTGGCGTGTTAAGGCAGGAATGTTTAACATGTTTTGTCAGGTAATTTACTGGCTACTAGCTAACTCAATTTGTTGTTATGAAAACAATTCTTCCATGCGGTGAATAAAGCTGAAAATACAGACAGCTGCAGTTTAACCTTGGAACGTGTCTTTTGCTGGTTTGTGGGTTAGGAGGAAGTGTAAAAATCACAGTTACCAACCAACCTCAGTACTAGTTTAAGGGCAGAGCTACTGCATTTTGATTTTGCCTTCAACAGTACAACTATGCACCAAATATATGGCTTACAACAACGAATGCGAAGATGTAAGGCAGCAGTTCTCAATCTTTCTCAAGTGGTGGACCGGTAAATGTTTTATTTCGTGGTGCTAGGGACCGGCGCCTTGGTGAATAACGTGAACCGTAGGGGGGGGGGGGAATAACTTCAATTTATAACAGAAATTTATATAGCGAAATCGAGGTTCCTTCCCCCTTTTATTTTTACTTATTTTAAACTTGCGTAGCTAATGCGATTGGACAAGTGAGCCTGTTTATTTTTTGATAGCTTGTCAATCCGTGGCTCGATCGAGGATAATGCAACGGGTAGTGGAGAACAACTATACAGGTTATTTCTATATTTTGTCTCAATGACACTCACGGCTGAGAAGCCAGTCTCGTATAGGTCGATGGAAATGGGAGAAGAGTTTTTATGGCAATGTCGTAAAGATCAAGGATACTTTCACTTTTATGCAAAAAAAAGCAAGTGATGATGCTGTGTCAAAAATTATCTTCACTCCTTCGATGACTATGGCTGGTTAACTAGCCTCAGCTTTTTAATTTAGCGTAATTTCATGTGAGATTTCAACAAATTATGAACAAACAAACATTAATTTGTTTGTTTATAATCAACCTGTAAAGAAATTTCGGTCATTTTCGTCACCGTGAATTTCGTTTGTTGGTGGTGTTATTCTGTTATTGTGTTGCTATATTACTCTGTATCGAGGTTTGCGGCATTTGGCCAGGGCTCCTGTAGAAATAAATTCAAATTCGTCTTGTCGCTTACTAACCACTGGACTCTCTTTTAGACACCAACACATACCAGCTTGGAGCGCACAAATGATAAGCTTGCACGAGCGGCAGTATGCTGGGGTTGAAGCGCAGGTTGCTATCTAATTGCAGCGAGTTACGTTATCGTTACCGATTGTAATGTTTGGCGATATTGTTTCATAGTAGCATTACTTTCTCATTCCTTGCTTAAATTAGAAGGATGGGTGTTTACCCGAATTTAAGACTAACTAAAACTTTGATGAAAATTGTAGTAGTGGGCGTTTGTTTATGTAAGCGTTAACGGTCAATTATTTTATTTTTATTTTGTCCAGATGGCCGCGGACCGGTGCTCGACTGCTCGCGGACCGGTGCCGGTCCGCAGAGCACACTTTGAGAAACGCTGATATAAGGTACCATGACAATGGCAACACGAGTAAAGAATTGTTGCTTTTCCCAAACGACTCGAATCATGTTTCACTTATAAGCCAATTTACATTGTAAACACACCTAAAAACATACGATACTGAAGCGAACAGCACATGTGTAACCTGGCAACATTTTCCGCACTAACACGAAAAAAAAAATAAAAAACCTCGCGTACGATGCTACCCCCCTCCCCACCCCCATCCATGAATGAATGGTCCAAGCTGGACCCGGCAACTTTTGTTCCGACGGTATGAAAACTAGCCTACTGACACTTTCTAAACACACTTAAAAACCTACGAGACTCAAGCGAATAGCGCATTTTATACGCTATATCTTATTTAAACTAATAAAGTAGAAAAAATACGGTTTTACCTTAACGTCGGTGACTGGGACTGGATATAGAGACGCCCTCGCGTACGTGAGACTTTCGCAGACAGGAAGTTTAAACCGGAAGTTCGAGTTCAGGAATTTACGTCATGATTCACAAATAAAATTTTCAATTTTTTAACCACAAATAACTAGATATGTTGGCTAGACGTCACACCTTAGCATTAAAACACATCCGTGAAATAGACCCGGTTATCCCGAAATAATTGATAGTCTGCAAGAAATGGAACAGTCCTAAGATCGAGGGGTGGCGAAATCGCACGAGCGCGCCAGCGCGAGTTCGATTTTGCTACCCCGAGATCTTTGGACTGTTCCGTTTCGAGTAGACGATCAATTATTTCGGGATAACCGGGTCTACTTCACGGATATCTATTATTTAATTACTGCATCATCAAAACATGACACGGAGGTCGCCATTGTTTTGCTGGATCGCGTAGAAATTAATGCCGACAGACGGATCTCTTCGATTTCGACTCGCAACCGATTGAGATAGCTGTATTGACTGTGAGGAGCTCAAGTGTCTGACGGCCTTAGCTGGCCACTACACTGCCGGCAGCTAAGGCCGCCAGACGCTTGAGCTCCTCATAGTCAATACAGCTGTCTCAATCGGCTGCGAGTCGAAATCGAAAAGTGATATCTGTCGGCATTAATTTCTGAGCGTTCCAGCAAAACAATGGCGATCTCCGTGTCGTGTTTTGGTGATGTAGCAATTAAATTGTTATATCGGACGTAAGTAACGTATTCTTACCACAATTCTTGTGTTTAGTTATTGTGTAAGTGATCCAAAAGTCAAACATGCATGTCAAAATGGATGTAATTGCCCTTTAAAGACTAACATCCAATTCTCCAAATATCGAAAATATTATAAAGAATTGAACCACTTATTAAAAAAAAGCCTATTTGGAAGACAAAATAAATAATATTCTTTTCTTATTAGCAGGATGAAACCAACGCAGTATCGATATCAATTTGGACCCAAAATATGTGATATCTACCCAAAAGCAAAACTTGTTATGGATTCCGGCCGTGTGAAGGCATGATATTTCGCGAAGCTAATCTCACTAAGACTTCATACGTTAAATGAAATAACTGGGCAATCGCAATTTTCATATGCTGCATTTCATTTAACCTTCGAACTATTACTCGGTGGGATTGGCTTGGCAAAAGAACTTGCGGTTGATATCACGACTTCACAAGGCCGGACAGCTTGGCAGAAATCCTTAACATGTTTTGTTTTGGGGTAATTAATAATTGCTAGTAAGACGATTTGTAGATAATTTTTTTTATAACAAAACGGTGATCTGAATTTTTTGTTTAGGTTAAGAGATCGGCTGTTAGACCTAAAGATGTAGCGAAGCTGTCAGACGCGGAGTTGGTTCTGTGTGATGACTGGTGGTGCTAAGTAACATAGACAAATAACACCTAGCGTATTTCGAAAGAAAGGCCTTCAGATTGATTATGATAAGTGTGGTGTCTGTGGGTAGCACCACTTTAGTAATTGCTGAATAGCTTTTCCCTGCCTATCACTAGGGGCAGTAATGTTTCCCTTAATTAGCTATGTACAGTTTGCATTGCATCTTGAGTAGTACCAAGATGCATCATGGATGTTAATAAAGCCTATATAATGTCTCAGCCAGCAGTGACACCTGCTGCCTGTTGTCTACCTGTAATGCTACTAGTTGTCACTTCTTTCTGCACACCTTAGGGTGCGGGTGGAACCCTAGATTATTAGCACATATGTTACATTGGCGATGAGGGTGTTTTACAACTACACCTTCCAATTAGTTCTAGGGCTTAACGGCTGAGGCAGGTACACCCAGGCTTGGGGAACCTGGCCATTTTCTAGAATTAAAAAATTGTTAAATGACAATTTACCTCCAAATTCAGTAGGCTACTAGTAACTTGAGTTCCCAGGATTTTGGCACGTCTTGGGTAGCGGGTGAAAGTAGCCTGAAGATTTCAAGTTCTGTGCTTCAACAACGTCTGGCCAACGCTTGGAGAAGGATGGACTGGATTTCCGGATTTCTGATAATTTGGACAATTGTCAGAAAAGGTATTTCTCATTTCTATAGAGATCAGTGGTTGACATCTAGCGGCCACGTTTTTACTGCTCGTCAAAACCATCGATTGTTGCTATAAAACGTGACTATCGTTTAAAGTGGTTTGTGCCCATGGAGTATGAACTCTCCTAGCTTGAAACGGGATGTATTTTAATCACTGAAACGAAAATTTGTATGGTTTTTTATGTGTTTATTTTTAAACCTTGACCAAACCTGAATCCAAGATGGCGACTCGTAGCTTTTCAACCTTAGTGAGTGACGCTATTTTTTCTCACTCGAAATTGTTTGTGGACTTGGGTCTTGTTTTTCGTGAAGTGGATTCGTAAAAGTGCGTTGTATTTTTCTAGTACTTTTCCGAATTTCTGGTAAAGTTTCGTATAATAGTGTTCCAACATGGTAAAAACCGTAAGTAAGAAGTTGACAAACAAATCTAAAAGTGTTTCGTGTAAGCAACTTGAAAATGGGGACAAAAACTCGTCCGTAAGTCAATGCCCTGCCAAAACAAGAACCATTGACAAAGAGGAAGCTATCCAGTTTATTTCGTGTTGTAAATGTGAAGAGAGTGTGTTTTTTCCTAATTCTGGCATCACAGAGCCCTTTGATCAAGTCGAGCTGTTGGGTGTGATTTTCGTGTGCAGAAACTGCAAGCTTGAAAGCAGAGTGGCTGCTATGACTGCAAGTGTTAAAAATCTGATTGATGATAAGGCGAAGTTGGAGGATTTCTTGAAGGATTCTGAACAAAAACTAAAAGCTTTGCAGGAAGCCACTGAAAAGAAGCTTAAGGAGACACAAAACCAACTAGAAATTAAGGATAAGGAAATCACTGAGTTAACTGCTCACTTGTCAAACCTAGCTCCTAACTTGGATGATTGGCCCAAACTTGGAAGTTCTACAAACCCCCACAAGACGACTTATACTGCCATGCTATCCAGTAGACCCACCAGCAAACAAATTGAAGGGAGCAAAAATAAAGAGATAAAACCTAGACTGGTAACTACTGAAGACTGCACCAGGTATATGGCATTTGAGCTAGCAGAGAGAGAGAGGAGGAAAAGAAATATGGTTTTTTACAATATTGAAGAAAGTTTTGAGGAGGAACCTAGCGTAAGAAAAGAGCATGACAAGAAAGTAATAACTGATATACTCCAGAAGCTTGAGGTGCCAGATGTAAAACCACAGGATGTAATGAGACTTGGTCCTCGTAAACCTGGATTTATTAGGCCAATCCTGGTAAAGGCTGGGAACCAGTTGGAGAGAGATGCTGTGTTGGCAAGGGCTTTTAAATGTCGTGACATCAGGTTTGGAGAAAAGCAGGTTGGTATTTCCCCAGACCGCACTCCAGCAGAAAGGCAAGAAGCGAGAGACCGAAGAGAGGCTGCTGAAGATAGAAAAAAACAAAAGCCAATTGCAGAAAGCACGTCTAGTCAACCTGCGACGAAGCAAAGTGTGAACACTGAACCATCCTCAAAGAAAGATTGACTCTCACTTGCGCTTATTAACTGCCGTAGTATCAAAAATAAGGGCATCAGGCTTTTTGATCTTG
This sequence comes from Lithobius niger, assembly GCA_023313725.1. Taxonomy (NCBI): domain Eukaryota; kingdom Metazoa; phylum Arthropoda; class Chilopoda; order Lithobiomorpha; family Lithobiidae; genus Lithobius; species Lithobius niger. The sequence goes on from JAHWFP010271265.1 coordinate 32,153, forward strand.
TGCATGACCTAAAGCCCAGTATTATTGTTGGTACGGAAACGTGGCTTAACAATGATATTAATGATAAGGAGATTGTGCCACCAAATTACCGCGCTTACAGAAAAGATAGATCGGAACATGGGGGTGGTGTTATTATTATGGTGCAAAAGTCCTTGTCCAGTGGTAGTGTGGACGACTCTGGCGATAACAGTGAAATTTGTTGTTGTACGGTTAAGGTGAATGGTTGGACCCTTGGAATTGTAGCTGCATATAGGCCTGAAAGTGATGTGGATATCTTTAACAACATCCTTCATTATACTACTAAACTTCAAGAAAGAGTTGACAATATTGTTATTGCTGGTGACTTCAATATCAGGGGTTTTGATTGGGCCACTGGCGAGATCTTGCAAAATAAGAATTTTTCTCATGAGTTCCTGGATTCTGCGTTAACTATGATGGAACTGTCTGGGACGGAGCAAATCGTGGACAAGCCAACTCGTATCTTCAACAGTACTATGAGCATACTCGATCTTATATTTACTGCTATTTCTCATCCTTTGCAGGTGGAGGTGCTGCAGAAATTTAGTGATCATCAAATTGTGTTCGCTTCCTTTGATTCAAAGACTTTTTCATCGCAAAATAGTATTGAGTTCGACAGGTGGGACTACAAGCTTGCGGATAAAGCTAAGCTTCTTCAGCTCTTGGAAGTTAGCTATAATGAATTTGTTTCGCAAAATGTTGGTCTGGACGAGTTAGTCGACTGCTTTTTGAATGACCTGAACAGTGCTGTCGAATTGTCGGTGCCTAGGAGGCGTGTGAAAGTTTCTACAAACATTTGGATTTGTAAGGAAACAAGGAAATTAATGAACAAAAGATCGAGAATTCGTAAATTGCTGAAAGGTAATTACTCACCTGATCACCTCCACCAACTTGAAGAAATTAGTAGGGAAATTGTGGATAAAATGACTGAAAACAGAGAAACCTATGTTGAAAAGCTCTGCAGTGATTATGCAAGGAAGCCAAAAAATTTTTGGAACTACATTCGTAACTTCAATGGAAATGAATCTGCTGTTTCTCAGTTAATGGTGGATGGTGTGTGCATTGTCGATAACAAACTTATGGCAAATACTCTCAATGACACCTTTGCAAAGAATTTCTCCACTCTCGATGAAACTAGCCCTCTTCCTCTTTTTAGCATTGATCTCCCGGACGAAATCAATGATGTAAATGTGTCTTACGAGGGCATTTTGAACCTTATCATAAATCTTGATAGTGCAAAATCTCCAGGCCCTGGTGGGGTGCCGGTTACTGTACTTAAACTTTCTGCTGAAGTCAGTGCTAGATACATTGTTTTTATCTTTAATAAGTCTATCAGCAGTGGTTACGTGCCGCTCAAATGGCGGACTGCATCTGTTGTGCCCCTGCATAAAAAAGGAGACAAGCAAGACCCAAACAACTATCGCCCTATTTCTCTCACATCTAATATCTGCAAAATGCTCGAACATATTGTTGTTAAGCATTGTCTTTGTTATTTACTGAAGAAAAATGTGCTTCGGGAAAATCAGTTTGGATTCAGGGAGGGGGCCTCTACTGATCTTCTTTTGGTTGAACTTGTCCACAAAATTGCTGAAGCAGTTCAGGGGGGAGGACAGGTTGATATTGTTAGCATGGACCTGGAAAAAGCTTTTGATAGGGTCCCTCATGCTTTGCTTATTCATAAGTTGCGTGGGTATGGACTTGGTCACATGGCTGATTGGTTTGCCTCGTTTTTAAGTAACAGAACTCAGTGTGTGGTTATAAATGGAGTTGCGTCAAGTAGGCAAAATGTGCTCTCAGGAGTTCCACAAGGTTCTGTGTGTGGACCTTTTCTTTTCATTGTGTACATGAATGACTTGATGGATATTATTGGTAATGATGGGTCGGCTTTTGTTGACGATAGCACTTTGTTAAGGAAAGTCTGCACACATCTTGATGCTGTTACCCTCCAGACTCTTATCAATCGTGTTAGTAATTGGTGCTCCACTTGGGGAATGGGTATACAGCCTCTCAAATCTGCAGTTATGTCGATTACTCGAGCGAAAACTCCAGTGATTTTTAACTATAATGTTGGAAGTGAAAACCTGCCTCGTGTTACTGAGATGAAAATCCTAGGAGTTACCCTAAATAACACCCTAAATTGGGATACCCACATAGGTAACATTGCAGGTCGTGCTTCAAAGCAGTTACGCTTTTTGAGTAGGATACTCCGTGGGTTCACTACACCTACCAAACTCACAGCATACAAAACCATGGTCAGGCCTATGCTGGAATACGCTGCTGCTGTTTGGGATCCCTACCAGCATTCTTATGTGGACAGGTTAGAGGCCGTGCAAAAGAGAGCTGTTAGGTTTATTGGGAACGATTTTAGTTCCTTTTCCAGTGTTAGTTCAATGGCAGAAAACCTTAGCCTACAGTATCTGTCTGAGCGTAGAACTAACATTAGGCTTACTCTTCTTCACAAAATTGTGCATGGGAATACCATCATTAATGCTGAAGATCGGTTGGCTAGGCCATACTTTTATGGCAAAAATGATCACGATTTTAAACTTCGGGTTTGGCAGCCAACAACTGACTTCTTCAAATACTCCTTCTTCCCTAGAACTGTCACAGAGTGGAATAACCTGCCGAAGGAGTGTGTGAATAACTTTAAACTTTCTGACTTTAAATCCTCTCTTGGGAGAGTGGCTTGATGAAGGCGTTTGTGTTTTTTGTGTGTTTTTATTTGTTTTTTTATAGTTTGAGATGTACATCTGTACATTATTTTTAATTTAATTTAATTTAATTTAAAGAAGCCCGTTCTGCAAAAGTTTTCCCCACATTTTGAGGACCCGATGGCATGGTGTCAGGGGCAATGTGGAATGTTGTGGGCGGGTTAGGGGTAAAATCAGGCAGTCAGTTTGTAAATTTTGGTAAACGTCAATAGTAATAGAATTGCTAAATTGTTCTTTTGCAGGTTTAAATGTTTCAGTAAGAAATGTGAACTCTGTAGTCTACTTACAACTCAGTACATGGTGTTTGCTATGAAGAAACCGAATAGTGAATTTTGATTACTTTTGTGTAATTAAATGGTTTGCTGTGTTAAAAGCTAAGATTCAATTATTGCACAAGTAACAATGTAAAAAAAAATAGCTGGGCTAAAAGTATCTATAATTTATGAACCAGTGAGAGGTTTATTTAAATTGGTTATATTTAAAAGGTGGAATTTGCGACTCCATTTTTGAGCGACATAGCTGTCACAAAATTATTAGCCTAGGCTGTGTTTTATGCATTTTTGTGGATTTTGAAAGATAGCTAGAACACGCAAGTGATTTCAAATTTAACGTTGAAATTAATTTAAACTTAGTGGGGAGATACCATTTGAATGTGGTTTAACCTAGTTTAGTTAATTTTTCTTGCGCTTATTAGCGATGAAGATATAACGTTTAAAAATTCAGATGGAACTGAGGTAGCAAGACGGCTAAGTTATAGTTCTACTTCTAGTTCCGATTCCTGGGGTACAGTTAAGTTTAAACAGTACTTTTGAGTGGTGAGCAAGCCATTTTAGTAAATTTATCTAACATGACTGCTACCAAGACTCATAAAAGGTTCGACGAGTTTGACTCGGCTTTAGAAACCTGGACTGTTTATTATGAAAGATTAGCAAATCATTTCAGTGCATTTGATATCTCAGATAAGCAAGTTCCAATTTTCTTGGCTAGTGTAGGGCGAAAAACATATGGTTTGTTGCGCAATCTGTATGCACCCATAACGCCTACAACCAAGACTATGGACGAAATAAATACTTTACTTAAGGACAATTTAGACCCAGCCACAAGTTTTATTGCGGAGCGGGTAGCCTATTTCAAAAGAAGTTACCGGGGGAGTCTGTTGCAGCTTATATAACTGAACTCAAGCGTTTAACTCTTAATTGTGATTATGGTGACTTTTTGAAAGATGCTTTACGCGACAGATTTGTTGCGGGCATTAAAAATGTGAAAATGCAAGAAAAGCTGATGTCAATGGATCCGGCACTGGTCACTTTTGATGAGGCCTGTAAAATAGCTCTTGCTCAAGAAAGAGCAGAAGCCAATGTTTCAGGGTTTCAAGCTTCATCTACTCATCAAGTAAAGAGTAAGCGTCCTTCTAAGTTTAAAAGTAATAAAACGTGCTATTGTTGTGGATATGAGAACCACATCCGTCCTGAGTGCAAATGGAGGAAATCAATTTGCTCAATTTGCGGGGAGGTGGGACATCTTAGGCGTATGTGCAAGTCAGGAAAGCCGGGCGCCACAAGCAATGCGACCTCCACTTCTTTTCAAAAATGGCAAACAGTGCCGGTAAACGAAAACACCATAAGTACTCTAAAAAGAGGGCACATTTAATAGTTGAGGAATCGGCAAATTCCGATTCGGACGCCACTTGTCAGGAGTCAGATGAGAATTTGAGCTCTAATATTCATACTATGACTTGCTCGCATGTTAATTCTAATAAATGGATTGTACAGTGTGACAAGTGTGACAATGGTCACAAATTACCACTTGAAGTAGACTCAGGTTGCGATTCAACTTTGATACCCCTTGGTTGGTGTAAGACTTGTTTTCCTAATGTTAAGTTAAGCCCTACTTCCATTACGTTAAAGTCTTGGATGGGCGAGATAGTAAGACCTCTAGGAGTAATTAAGCTTAACGTTAAATGAACAAACTGAAACCTTGTGTGCCATTGTTGCACCGGGTAATCAGCCGGCCCTTCTTGGGAAAGGCTGGATTCAAAAGTTCAACCTAAGCCTGAGTCAGTTCTTCAATTTGCAGGTCCTGAATTTGTTACAGAAGATGTGAAGCTTGTTACTGACGATGACATTTTTTCTCGTTTTCCCCGACCTGTTTTCCCCAGGTCTTGGAAAGTTTAAAGATTACAAAGCCAGTATTAAGCTTAAAGCTGGAGCCAAACCTAAATATTGCAAAGCCCGACCCTTTCCTTTAGCAGTAAGGGGAAAGGTCGAAGCTGAAATTGACCTCCTGGTTCGGGAGGGGATCTTGAAACCAGTTGATTGTTCCGCCTGGGCCACGCCTACAGTACTTGTGTTCAAACCTAACAGGGATGTTAGGATAGTAGGGGACTATAGCGTAAGGGTCAACCCGGAGTTGGAAATTGAGTACTTCCCCGTTACGCGTGCGGAAGAATTGTTTGGAAAGCTTTCAGGGTGTGACAAATTCTCGATTATTGACCTATCCGACGCTTTCCTGCAGGTAGAACTCGAAGATTCTAAACCCGCCCGTACAATTTCAACTTGTAAAGGGTTATTCCAGTGGCAGAGAGTCCCTTTTGGATTGGCAAGTTCACCTGGAATTTCTAGAAACGTACTGAATACGTTTTAAGGGATGTAAATGTATTGAATATGTTTTAAGAGATCACAACCCTTTAGTGATGACATTTTGGTCGCAGGAAAAGGAAAGGTGCATGATGCCGCTTTGATAAATGTTCTGCTCTGCAGGAAAATGGTGTCAAAGTCAAAATGGCAAAGTGTCAGTTTAATAAGAATGAAATCAAATATTTAGACTTCAAAATTAACAAAGATGGAATGTCTAACCTTCCAGAAGATTTGGATGCTATCAGGCTGGCTCCGGAACCTCAGAATGTCTCAGAATTGAAGTCCTATTTGGGTTTTTGAACCAATATGGAAAATTTGTCCCACATTTGGCTCCCCTAAATAGGCTTCTTACTTCAAAAAATCCATGGCTCTGGACACCTGAGTGTGCAGATGCCGTGAGGAACACTAAAAAGGCATTTTTGGAATCTAAAGTTCTGGTGCATTATGACCCTAATCTACCACTTAAATTGGTTTGCGATGCGTCCCCAGTCGGGGTTGGGGCCTCGTTGATGCATACCATGGCTGATGGCACTGATAGGCCTATAGGATGTCTCTCGGGCGCTTAGTAAAGCAGAACTTAACTATGCCCAATTTGATCGAGAGGCACTTTCGATAGTCTTTGGGGTTAAGCGTTTCCATCAGTTTTTGTATGGAAGGAAGTTTATATTGCAGACAGACGAAAAAGCTTTACTTTTGGTGTTTGGCAATAAGGTAGCTATCCCAGCTATGGCGGCCGCGCGGATTCAGCGTTGGGCGTTATATCTAAATGGTTACCATTATGAGTTGCAACACATCCCAGGTAAAGAAAATCTAACTGCGGATTTTTTGTCCAGAATGCCACTGCCATATGAACCGCCTTCTAATGAAAAAGTGCCTGGCTACACTGTCATGAATTTAAAGGTCATGGATTCATTGCCCATTCTGTCGTATCAGTTGGAGAAATTTACCATTAAAGATAAATTCCTAGCAACAGTTTATCGCCACATGTTGGATGGCTGGCTGGACAGAGTTGACAATGAGTTTTTGAAACCCTATTTTGTGCGACGTTTGGAGCTATCTCTACAGGGTCGTGCAGTATTTTGGGGACATCGTTTGGTCATTCCAGAGGTTTTGAGACCGCATGTTCTATCTAAATTACACAGTGGACATTGCGGAATTGTTCGTATAAAAGCGCTCGCGCGTTCTAGAGTCTGGTGGCCAGGCATTGATGCCGACCTGGAAAAAACTGTAAAAACTTGTAATCCATGTCAACTAAATAGGGATGGAGATATAACTGGCCGTAAACACGTTTGGGAGAGACCAGCAACAGATTGGCAGGGTCTACACATGGATTTTGCTGGACCTTGTTTTGGGGGGTTAGAAAGTTTTTGGTTGTGCTTGATGCCTATTCTAAATTTTCATTTGTATTCGAAATGAAAAGCACAACAAGTACAAGTATCATCAAAATATTCCGAGAATTATTTTCTACTTACGGGTTATGTTCAACTATCGTGTCTGACAATGGACCGAATTTCGTAAGTGCCGAAATGGAAATTTTTCTAGCTGAGAATGGCATCAGACACATCCGAAATATTCCGTTTTATCCAGTGAGTAACGGTGCAGCTGAGAATCTTGTTAAAAGTTTCAAAAGGTCTTTAAAAGCGAGTATTTGTGAAGGCCTAAGCGTTGAAAATGTACTGCTAAATTTCCTAACACAAGCCCGTAGCATTCCACATTGTACTACAGGGATAAGCCCAGCTAAATTATTTCTTGGCAGAAACCCGAAAATACGTCTATCATTGCTGGTGTCTAACGAGAATGACAAAGTCGAAAAATCACAATTGCGACAGCTAAAACCAACTGCACATAGGCGTGCTATAATTTATGCACTGAACCAACCTGTTTTCGCTAGAGACTATCGTGTAAATTCCAAGACACGATGGCTTGAAGCAACGGTGATTGAAGTCGATTCAAGTTGTCTTTAATCTGTCAAAATAAAAACCTGTGAAGTTTGGAGAAGGCACGCAAATCAATTGCGCAAGCGTGAAACGACGGAAATTACGCCAAAATCGTCCGAAAATGCACCATATTCAGCGGAACACACGTCAAAATTAGCGCCGAATGTGTCGTCAACATCGTTTCCATCTGACGGTGCTGTTTCCGTTTCCGATCTGTCGCATCAATCGTTGGTGCAAAAATCCGTTGTTTCGGTCACGAGAGGGCATCACCGTACGGCGCGAGTTGTTTGAATATACGAGTGAATCAGTGTCAAGGTCGGCTGAGAGCGAAGGGACTGCAGCTCTTCAAGATGCGGTCGTCGTTGCGTCGCCGGCTGTGCCTGTGACTGTGTTGTCGCCTGGGGACCAGAGGCGGACTGGCAAGGTCGGGGTGTCGGGAATTCCCTTCTGGCCTCTCGCCCTAGTGGCCTCTCAGCAGAAATAAATAAGTTAAGAAGGAAATTCAGTGTATTATTTTAAATATTTCATGTTTTGTAATAGTCGGTTACTCATTTATTCATTCGTGCTAAGTTTCACACCTTTTGGCTGTACCTACTAAATTAACCCTTCTCAGTTTGCAAGCAACGTAGGTTTTGTTAAGTCTTATTTGTCCTCCAAATACGACGCCGAAATATCGAGTTTCAACCACAGAAGGCCGCTGTTTACTAGATGCGGTTTCTGGCGTCATTACGTTAATGAATGAATGAACGAGCAGCTGCGCCTGCGTATTGCACGGAAGCTACTCTTCTTGTAGTTACATAGTGTACGTACGCTTTCTGTATGGAGTGATTGCATTAACTGACAGGACATTAACATACAGGGCCGTAAAGTACGGGGGGGGGGGCTGCCCCCCCAGGTTTGAGTTGGGGGGCGTCAAATAATTAAAAAAGTTAGCGAGACGTACCTACACAGTAAATAAAAAACGATAGTTTTCTGAATTTTGAATGAATATTCGAATAATTGTCTTCTTATAGTGACAAACAATGACCTCGAGGTAATTTGTTGCTGTTGGACATCCTTCTATGATGATGATACATAATAGTTAGCATTTCTAAAAATAATTCCTGAACTTGGGATGGAAACTAGATTAATAACGCAACAAATTATTAAAAGCTAAATTAGGTATGTTAGATTGATTTTGAATGATTAGGTCGGGAAACATTTGAAAAGTTTTCAATTTAGAGGCCAGTGATTGGTTTTGGGTAACGTAACTAGTGACGTGTATGGTGTAGTCGTGTACTTCCCTTCCCGCCAGCTGTCAGTTCAGTCGTAACGTCACAATGCTTAAACCAAAACTCTTTGGAGCACAAAATCGGAAAAAAACGTCGTTAGCAAGAAGATGAGGGTAAGAAACTGAGAGGAAGATTGGGTGAATATTTTAAAAAGTTTACTGTGACTGTGGCAAACAAAACTACTGCTGGTGGTGGCGATGGCGACCACACCGCAGTTGACAAACAAACCGAAAGTGAAAGTTGTGACGGCTTCCAATCCGCCCATTCACCACCACCATCTAAGTCGCCTGGCAACACCGCCATTACATATCCTGATCCTGCTACCATTGAAAGTGCTTCTGACGATCCCGATACTACGGTGGCCCTGGAGGCTCACTTCATTACAATTTTATACTTCACACATACAACTCTGAACTTCACACATATATCTCTGAACTTCATAGTTATATCTACGAACTTCATACTTCACACATACAACTCTGAACTTCACATATATATCTATGAACTTCATACTTAAATAAATAATAAATAAATAAATATTCGTTGCAGGAGCAACAGGACTAACAAGGGCTGAATAGCCACTAACTGTTAGCCTAAAAAAGATAAGGAGCCTGACCAGATTAGGTCAATTGTCAATAAAAAGTTGATGCAGTAAAAATTAGAAAAATAGATTGATGCAGTGACTGCATGTCCAGTGCGAAGAAAAATAAAATCAATGGCTGCCACAAAATTGGGGCCTCTTGAGGAAGCGAGTCAGATCTATATTCATTAGATGGCGCTTGAATGCAAGTACCGTTGGCGCCATAACCATGTGCTCCTCCAGTGAATTCCAGACGGGGGCCACCCTTACGGCAAAGAAATTTCTGCGGCAAGTCAATCGTGTCTTAGGTACGCTCAGTTTTAGGCTATGACATCTCGTCCAATTTGTTGTATCTGTGAACTTCATACTTCACACATACAACTCTGAACTTCATAGTTATATCTACGAACTTCATACTTCACACATACAACTATGAACTTCACACATATATGTATGAACTTCATAGTTGTATCTATGAACTTCATACTTCACACATACAACTGTGAACTTCGTAGTTATACGTATGAACTTCGTACTTCACGCATATAACTGTGAATTTCGGTCTAAGTTGATCGATTGTGATTACCTGGAGAAAAATCGCAAACGAACAGTGTGCTATCTATGTCTCGTGTACGTCCTTGTATGCATTTAAGATATGTTGTATAAACTAAACTGAACTTGACTTTCTGTAATACATTTGTGATTTTGAATAATTATTTCCTAGTAATAGGTTTGGACAATCCTATCAAAACCTTCTATAGGCAAAACAATTAAATCTTTGATAGTTCAGAAAATGTAATACATATTTTCACAACTATTCAAGATTCAAGTTTTTAGATTCTAAAACTGACGTTTCCTGCAAATGATTAAAACCAAACCCATGCACATTTTTGTTAAAACTAATAATTATCTGTTTAAAAACACTGCATCCTTGATTAGAGGAGGATAGAAATGTGCGCCTGACGTATGCAATTGGAAAACACACATCCCATACCAACAGGACACTACTAAAAATTGTGAATGCGTGGTGCACTGAAAAGAATATACAGTATATTGCACATTATATTTAAAAAAAAATACTGTCCTAACTTTTGGTACTACAATACGGCACATGAGTGGTCATGCGATCTTGTAAGAAGCGACCAGCTAAACAGTTTTCATCTGACGATATTATTTTTTTTTTAAAAACCCCCAGAAAGTTTCGTTGTTTTACAGCTTCTCGTTCCCTTCGTTCTTTTTCATCAGGCTTTTACACTTTTTAAGTTTACGAACACCTTAGTTTGCAGTAAATTCATCAGTAAATTAGAGCGGGGAGGGAGGAATCGTACTGCACTGAGTTTGATTACTTTAAATTTATTTACTCTTTTTAGGTGTAATGACAAACGATAAACTAACCACACAAAAATGTAACCAATTTTTTCTAGCCAGCTTTTGTTTAAGCTTTGCCGCTTAATTTTTTCCCCTCTTTCCCTCCATGCAGGTCAGTCTTCCACACAATTCAGTGTTATTTAGGGCTAAAGAAACGTTGACGTAATTCTCAGTTCCCCCCTCCCCCTCCCTACTCCTTTTCCGTCCAAATCGTTTTTTTTTTCGTGGTCGTAAACTGTACCTTGACTGACAAAAACAAGGCTAACACGAAGTCGTAGAAATTTCCGTTCCTCTAAAACCTTTCTCGAATTTCTATCGTACTACTTCAATTGCTGCAGATGGATACACATCTAACCATTTTTTGTTTTTGTTGAACTATTTTTGTTGAGATATTGTATATTTTTCTATTTGCATGCTATGCCGCATTCCTTTAAAAGGAAACTGGCATCTATGTTGAACAAATAAATAAATAAATAAAACCACACTCTAGTGTGTCACGTCAAGTTAGGCAAGAAACATCACATCAATTCAATTGTCGGACGTAAACCATTGTAGCGCGACGCCATATCGAAATGTCTTATATCCTGAAGCATAGTTGAGCACATTGCAGGTACTTGGGGAAAAATAATAATGCGGCACAAAAGTTTAATTGTGTTAAAATGGAGTGCAATGACCCACCTGACAAAAATTAACTTGTGCAGGAATGTCAGCTACGTGGCTTCAATGCAAAATTTGACCCTCAGTAACGTTGAAAATGTGTTACTAATTTCTAGTTTCTAGTCCGCTCATCCCCATGTTAATTTCCGATTATTCACCGATACCTAGGTATTGGGAAAGCTTCCAGCTATGAAATTTGACGAATGGCTGCAGCATAATATGAACTGCATAACAACCAGAAGGTGTAATTGGGAGGGCGCGTAAGTAGTAAAGTATTGTTATAACCATTGCTGGTATTGTCGGCATCGTCTCAGATTGGATGGCCAAAGTTCGGACTTTGACAACATGTGTACTGACAATGTGTATAAGACACACCCTAGTATATCGTCACAAATCTAAACAATGTTGCCAAAGAATTTGTGTCTATGTCCAATTCACGAAAACAAATAATGTCAAAATAAAGCCAAAAACTGATAAAGAAGCCATCAAGTTGAGAATGCTGTGGCCTCACAAAGAAGTGATATGAACTAAATAAAAATAAATTATAAAAATAAAAAAAAAAAACTGGTAAAGTGACGGCTAAGTTGAGAATGGTTCGGCCTTTCGAAGAAGTGATATGAAATTAAAATACTGGAAAAATGGCCACTCAAGCTATTGTTGACGTGGCACTTTATTACACATCTGCAGGCTATTTGAACAGAGTCTAATACACAATTAAAAAAAAAGCCCAATTTTACCTGGGAGGAGGTCAAAATTGGTTTCTATTACCTAAAGAAAATATACACTACCTGTAAATTTTATTGCATTCAGTTCCTGAGTTCTGTTTACCCTGGAGGATTTTTAATTCTCTCGATACGCCCAGCTCACTCGCCCATCTGCGCATGTGCAATGTGCGCAGACCCTCCACAAATAGGGCTACGGCAAAGCCAGCCATCTACTTTTCCTCTCGATATGTCAGTCATGAGGTGACTCAAGAGGGGAGGTTGGGTGGGTATTTACAGGTAGTGTATATTTTCTTTAGGCAATAGAAACCAATTTTGACCTCCCCCCAGGTAAAATTGGGCTTTCTAGTTGCCAGTTAGAAAATATCCACTACCTGTAAATTTTATTGCATTTACAGTTGACCTCGTCAGTATAGGTGGCGGGCACCGTCATGACGGGTTCCCAGGGGCGTTAGCTGGGTCCCGGAAATGGTCTAGGAGACAGGAGAACTGTCACACCATTTCGTGCAGGTTGTGTCGCGAGGGCGAGGACTACTGCAGTGGGGACTACTGCAGTGGGGATGAAATTCCAGCCAAGGGCTTGGTGAGAGTAATGGGTCAATTTTGAAAAAAAAAAGTGTAGTTAACATGAAGTGGGAGATGCTTACCTTGTTTTCTGGAGTGTTGGTTGTTTAATTCCAGTTTGAACACTTTCAGGGTTTCTATGGTAATGACGATTGCACGTGCCACAGGTGAAATATATAAGGGGCTTCGTGATTGATGAGAGCGTTAGTAAGCGTAGTATCGTAGGCAACTGCGGTACGGTATGTGCAATTTCCCAGCATGAAGTACAAGGGTTTCCTTTCCCGTGCATAATCATAGGATTGCAGGAAATTCGTGCCGGATAAGTGAAGTTTACCGAAAAAATTTCATTACAATTTTGGTTTGGTGAGGCCAGATTGAACAGGTTTAGAAGTGATTCATGTGGAAGGAGTATGGGAATGATCACAGTGAATTTCTTGGAGTGGCGGAAAACATGTGAGGGTCCATTCCGGCCAAAAAGATGTTAGGGTAATCAGAAGGTGAAGTTATTAGGGTCTAGCGGTATAGGAGAATGAGTAACCTTTTGCCCTGGATCTGCAGTCAATGCATGGAAGTTGGCGGGTGAGATTTAAGGGGAGCTTTTTCATCTCGCTTTTCCCAAGGTTGGAAATACAGTGCATTATCCCACTGCCAGATTTGGCGAGCAACATATTGTTCACATGGCATAGCCTGGTTGGCACGAATCCATTCTTGTGCAATGGAGCAATGTTCCTGGCGCATAAGTTCAGGAAGTCTAGGCGGTTGAGATATGGTTTCGGTTTGAGTTGGAGTCTTTATAACGACTGAGCCTATTTGGTATTGAAGAGGAACAGGGTTCGAAGTTTGAGTTGCGTGGTGAGTCTTGGCTACCTTGGGTTTCACCGGGGGTTGAGGTCGGTGGATTTTAAAGATGGGTTGTCGACGTGTAGAATTGGGAAGGGGAGAAAGTCTTCGAAACTAGGCATCAGCCAATTCAACCCTGCGTCGGAGGTGGTTGTTACTTGCAGTCAAGTTAGAGATGTTAAGTCTGTATGCTGTGATTATTTTTTCGGCATTGGCGAGCTTGCTTTCAAGGTTGTGAATGTAATTCGAGACGGGTGCACAATTTTTCTTCAGTCTAGACAGTTCTTTGGTGTTAAAGTCCAGTCGGTGGCGAATGGATTTCCGTAGGGTTGAACTATTGCTGTAAGTGAGGCAGTCAGTCGACTTGGCTGGGGTGGAGTCAAGTCCGAATGAGGAGTTTCGGTCTTCCATTGGTTGTGTTTCAGCAGGTTCAGGTTGGGTGATCGCAGCACATATTTCAGTTGTGGGAGTGATGCGGGAGATACGGTAGCTGTGGGTTTTGTTGGAAGAGTTTCAGGGGTAATAGCTAGTTTCCCTGAAGATGGGTGGGATCCGGTCGATGATGAAGAGACGGACAGAAGAAGGGCAGTGTCAACGTTTGGAGTTGTGGAAGCCATTGCACGGTCACGGGTTCTCTTTTCTTTCATTTGGGTAGAGCGGATTCTTGCAGCACGATTTTTGATGCAAATGAGTGGCCAGGCGTCAGCTGAGATAGAAAGGCAAATTTTGCATGGGTCCAAATCGTAGTTGCATTTTCGGTGGGACTGACAAGCGATATGAGGGTCATACCGAGAGCGTTTAGAAACAATCGCCGCACAGCTGCAGGTATCCGGGGATCTGACAAGTTCAGGGTTCCATCCACGGATTAGTGTTGTAGATTTTCCACCACGAACTTTGGATGCCATGACGGTAAGCGCAGATTGTGGAGCAAAACAAGCGATGACAAAAAAAAAGTACGAAGCGAGGAAAATCGCGACTGTCGTGAGCGGAAGCGGGAAAAGTTGTGCAGCGATTGGGCGATACGGTTTAGGGTTGGATGGAGTCGAGGGTCTAAGTGGTGGTGAGGACGGGTTAGTTAAGCGTTGATTGATCGTGAGGAGGAGCCGTCAGGTGCGGGCGTCCAACAGAGAAGTGGTTGTGTATTGGGGCAGGAATTCCCATGAAGAAGAGAGTGTTTCAATGAAGAAGGAGGGCTTTCAATGGATGAAGGTTGATTAGCATGTGTCGAATTGTGAGGTGGCGGTTAGTGAGTTGGTCGGTAACCACCTGTAGATGAGTCGTTGGGGCAGGCCGCAATGAGGGCGTGTGGTGTTAAATTTTATCGGTGCGGATGGCATCAACGGAAGATTATTGGTGCAAGGATTTACGACGTGAGTTAATGGGATGACGGGCTTTCGACGAGTGATTGACCAGTGTGGGCAACTTCCGACGCAAGTTCATCAGTGTTAAAATGTTCTGGGGTTCATTAATGAAAATTGTACATGAATGACAGAGAGAGAGCTTGTTCCATTCAATGATGTGAAGATAGGTGGCAAGTGAGTGAAGAAGGCTTTCCTCGTTAATGGTGAGAGGAGAGTTCGTGGGGGGGGGGCTTCCATAGTTGTTTCAGGACGGGTAGGAAGTCCCCATGTTATAGATGGGGTGCCAGGGAAGGAGTTAGGTCTCTGAACGGGTATCAGATTCATGACGGTGGGAGTTGTGCAGAGTGTGCATGGTCGCAGCGATGTGTAAACAGTGGCTGGATGTGTGGTGAATCAGTTGAAGCCATTAAGTGGTGAAGGATACCAGAGAGATTAGAGGTCGAGGGGTGTAAGCAGATGATTCATTAATAATTTAATATTATTCTTCTTAATCGGATGGTTGGAGACCACAGTTACCAGTTGATTTGAAAACGGAAATGGTGTGGACTTGGATGTCAAAAGGTGGGATCAATGGGTTGATGAATGTTGCGGGAGAGAGAGCCCGATGTATGTAACGGGGTTAAGTTCGGCATGAGTGGTAAGTGAATCCGATAGTCTGTGGTTCTGGATTCAGCAAAGAGGATGAAATCCATGATGAACAAGGTCCTAAGCACTGGTTAGGGTTTCAGTCGTGGCGGCCTGATGTGCCGAGGGCGAAGGATGCAGGTAGAAGACCTAGAACGAGAGTCTTGGAAGGGGCAAAGGCGACAGGCGTTCAACGAAGGATTCGTTGTTGTGGGTTGTCTTCAATACTTCCAAGTAGGCAAGAAGCGCACAGGGACGTACTGGCCGTACGGGAAAACGGGAGATTTCCCGTGGGGCCTATTCTTTGAGGGCCTGTCGGGGGTGGAGGTGGGGTTGGGGGGGGGGGGGGG
>JAHWFP010271265.1:47891-74841 GCA_023313725.1 Lithobius niger
GGGGGGGGGGGGGGGGGGGGGGGGGGGGGGGGGGGGGGGGGGGGCTATTGAAATTTGTTCATGATGACTGATTTCTACGAAATGTCACAAGAGAGGGGCCTCCGTTAATAATTTCCCGGGCCTAAATGACCCTCCCAGTACGCCCCTGGAAGAGCAGGAGGCGAGGCCGGGGGTTAACAGGTGATCGTCAGGACGAACTTCATGTAAAGGCGGCGTAGTTTAGTATCCAAAAGAGCGAAGACGAAGGCGAAAGTGCGAAAGCGAAGGCGAAAGCGAAGGCGGAGGCAAAGGCGAAGGTTGCAGGTGAGGCTTGAACGAGAGGGCAAGGGGTTAGAATGGCTGCTAGAGACGAAATGAGGGACAGCAGGCATTGATGGAAAGTTGAGTGGCTGTCACAAGCAAAGATAAGGGACAGCAGGCACGTTGAAAAGGGGTTAAAATGGCTGTTACAGACAAAAATGAGGGACAGCAGGCGAGTTGATAGAAGGTTGAGCAGCTGTTACAGCGAAGATGAGGGACAGCAGGTTCGTTGACCATGGATTTAAATGGCTGCTGGAGACGTAAATGAGGGACAGCAGGCGTTGATAGAAGGTCGAGTGGTTGCCACAAGCGGAGATGAGGGACAGCAGGCACATGATTGAAGGTTAGAATGGCTGTTTTAGACGAATAATGAGGGAGAGCAAAAGCATGTCGGTCCGACGAGACTGCGGCGATGAAAGCAGAGGGGAAGTAGGCTTTGACAAGTGAGGTTCTTTATGGACATGAGGATTTGGTCAGGCAGAAGTCTGATGAGCGGTGGTGAAAGCGATGAAATGATGTGACGCCATCTTGGATGAAAGTGACGAAAGAGGTGAAAGCGGCGAAGGCGACGTAAGCGATATAAGTGATGTGGCGCCATCTTGGATGTGAAAGCGTCGAAGGCGAAGGCGAAGGCGAAGGCGAAAGAAGAAAGAGTGGAAGATGTTGACCAGTCTTTGATGAGGGGAGAAGCAAGATGAAGCTGATGCTATCAGGAGCCATTCCAGTGAACGATGTTGTCACAGCGTTATGAAACCTTCGACTTAACACATGGATGCAGCAGTCGATTGAAGTGGGGTCTGTTGGTCTTGTATGAAGAGTCCCCAGGCGATCCAGTGACGGTCCTAGGCGAAGTGTAACTTCGGTGATCGGACGAGAACCGGTGTCTTCAGCATGGTATGGCCGTGGACTGTTGGCTTCAATGAGTAGCGCGTCATACGGCGAAAGACGAAAGCGAAGGCAAGCGAAGGAGAGCACAGGCGATGTTGAGGTCTTCTAGAAGAGGGACCTTCGTTGAGCTTGATGATCTTCATAGGGAAGCATCTTCTTGAAGGTGAAAGACGAAAGCGAAAGACGAAGGCAATGGAGACAGGGTAACAGCGTGCGTCGCAGACGGGCGCTGGAGGAAAAGAGATGGCTGGCTTTCGCCATAGCCCTATTTATGGAGGGTCTGCGCACATTGCACATGCGCAGATGGGCGAGTGAGCTGGGCGTATCGAGAGAATTAAAAATCCTCCAGGGTAAACAGCACTCAGGAACTGAATGCAATAAAATTTACAGGTAGTGGATATTTTCTAACTGGCAACTAGAAAAATTGATATTATATCAAAAACCAAAACAGGTAAGAGGGACTACTAAGTTCCGGATGATTCGGCCCTTCAAAGGACTGATCCATTCGGAACTTCGCGGTCCCTTTTAAGAGTGTATATATACTACTATGTAATCCAAAAGGTTCGGCCGTTCAAAAGGAGTGTTAACACACCAAAGCACAAAGGTTTTAAGGGAACGGAAATTTCTACGACGTAGCATTGTTTTCGTCAGTCAAGGTTCAGTTTATGACCACGAAAAAAAAACACCATATTTGGACGGAAAGTGGGGGATGGAGGAGGGAACTGGGCATTACGTCAGCATTTGTTTAGCCTTAAATAACACTGAATTGCGTGGAAGGCTGGCGTGCCCCATGGAGGGGGAGAGAGGCAAAATAGATGTAAAAAAATTAAGCGGCAAGGCATAAACAAAAGCTGGCTACAGGAAATAGTGGGGTTACATTTTTGTGTGGTTAGTTTATCGTTTGTCAACACCTAAAAAGAGTAAATAAATTTAAAGTAATCAAACTCGGCGCAGTACGAATTCCCCCCAACCCCCTCCCTTAATTTACTGATGAATTTACTGTAAAGTAAAGCGTTCGTAGATTTGAAAAGTGTAAAAGCCTGATGAAAAAGAACGAAGGGGACGGGAAGCTGTAAAACAACGAAATTTCCTGGGCTTTTTTTTTAAACAAAAATAATAGCGTCAGATGAAAACTCCTTATCTAGTACCGTATTGTAGTGCCAAAAGTTAGGACAGTATTTTTTTTTAATATAATGTGCAATATACACTATTTACTTTTCAGTGCACCGCGCATTCAGAATTTTTAGTAGTCTCCTGTTGGTACGTGTGTTTTTCCAACTGCATACGTCAGTCGCACATTTCTATCCTCCTCTAGTCAAGGATGCAGTGTTAGTGCATCCTTGTTGTTTTTAACAGATAATTATTAGTTTTAACAAAAATGTGTAGGGGTTTGGTTTTAATCATTGGCAGGAGACGTCAGTTTTAGAATCTAAAAACTTGAATCTTAAATAGTTGCGAAAATATGTATTACATTTTCTGAACTATCAAAGATTTAATTGTTTTGCCTAATAGAAGGTTTTGACAGATATACGTATATGTCCAAACCTATTACTAGGAAATAATTATTCAAAATCACAAATGTATTACAGATAAGTCAAGTTCAGTTTAGTTTATACAACATATCTGAAATGCATACAAGTACGTACACGAGACATAGATAGCACACTGTTCGTTTGCGATTTTCCTCCAGTAATCACAATCGATCAACTTAGACCGAAATTCACAGTTATATGTGTGAAGTACGAAGTTCATACGTATAACTACGAAGTTCACAGTTGTATGTGTGAAGTATGAAGTTCATAGATACAACTATGAAGTTCATAGATATATGTGTGAAGTTCATAGTTGTATGTGTGAAGTATGAAGTTCGTAGATATAACTATGAAGTTCAGAGTTGTATGTGTGAAGTATGAAGTTCACAGATACAACTATGAAGTTCATAGATATATATGAAGTTCAGAGTTGTATGTGTGAAGTATGAAGTTCGTAGATATAACTATGAAGTTCAGAGATATATGTGTGAAGTTCAGAGTTGTATGTGTGAAGTATAAAATTGTAATGAAGTGAGCCTCCAGGGCCACCGTACGATACCATTAATGTTTCGTGCGCTTGGACAACTGATCCAAGTTTACTTTCGCGGTGTATGGGAAGGGGCGCCATTTCTGTGCTTTGCCCCCGGACGCCAAACGACTTTGTTACGGCCCTGTTAACATACGGATCATTCTGTTACTGTTAGCCATGGAGGTTGAAAGAGAAAGTGACGAGGACGTTTCTTCTGTCACGGAAATGAGCGAACCGATGACAAATCGTCAATATGCTTTAAAACGACGAAAGTCGGGAGAGGAACGGAAGGCCATCTCGGTTACGAAGAATTTGGTTAAAGTACGTTCTGCGCCCGGTCAAAAGAACTTGAAATTCGGTGGTAAAACTAAGGCCGCCCGCGCACTGAGCGACTTGGCCGCGCGGCCAGGTTGCTGCAGCCAATGAAAATTATTAGTGCGTGGTTTTACATAAACGGTAAGCATTGTCATTGGCTGCAGCGACCTGGCCGCGCGGCCACGTCGCTCAGTGTGCGGGCGGCGTAATACGTATGCAGCCAGCTATAAGTCTGACACTTAGACAATCGCAGCTTAGGAAGGTAAGCCCTGAATATTTCCTACTCCTTACTTTTTCAAGCTGAGAGAAACCCCATTGAGAATAATTTGTATCAGATTATCGTCATGTGTGTTTCCCACAATTAGGTAAAATAAGAATTAAAGCATATCATCAAAAATGTACCATAACAGTCACATGACCGAAATCTCACAAATACTAAAGCCTGGCCTAGCACCTTAACACCATGACCATTTTCGCTGAAAGTGGGCATAAATTTTCAGTTTTTTCATTCCTTTACTTCTAGCAAGTTCGTGTCCTTAACTAGGCTTAGGTCCTATTTCCATGTTTTAAAATGCAGAAATAGAGATTCAATTATTGTCGAGGGCGACGGCAGATCCAAGAAAGGAGCCGAGGAGAATGAAGCCGTAGGGCTTGTGGCCCCCTCCATGTTAACTCGCAAAAACTGCCGAAATTGTTCGGAAATATGTAGCTAAACTAAAGACAAAATTAATCAAAAAAATTGAAAAAAACAATCGGCGATTCCCCCCCCCCCCTCCAAACTTTGTTCTGGTTCCGCCCTTTATTTGCATCAAACACTGCTGTTGAAAAATCACACCCCACGAAACGCTGAAATAGGCTACCTGCAGCGTGATAACACATAACACTGGACCTATTAGGTAATCACTAGCTTTTCATAATTAAAAAAAAATAGTTCTGAGTCTTCGTGTATATACCTGGTGTCCAGTATTCTTCTAAAGCCATCAAAAATAAATTTAAGGCATGTGAGGGGGTTTAAAAAAAAAAGGTCTTTCCCTACTGTTCATTACCCTACTGTCTTTTATTTTTGTGGCGCCCTAAGCAATGTCTAATACGTATCGTTTGAAGCCAGGAAAGGCCTCAGAATTCCTAAAATTCCGTCAGCTTCCGGGGCTCTGCCCAGGACCCCACTGGGGAGCTCACAGCACTACCCCAGAACCTCTAGCTGCAATGCACGATTTCACACATTTTAACTGTCTATCCCCCCCCTCCCCCCACCCAAACAAAGCCAAATGGACTTCGCTACGTCCCTGGCTCTCCCATAATAAGTTTTAAAAAAGTGGCCTCTGGTAGTCACCTTCCAGACTGGCCTCTTGACCCGCAGTCCGCCTCTGCCTGGGGTTAGAGGTGTGCGCCGCCGTAGCGTAGCCGCCCCTGATGCCATGCCGATTCTACGACGCGAGGATTTGCCAAGTCCACAAACTGTCCGTGAGACTGGGGGAGCTGTTTCACAAACTGTCCGTGGACCGGATATTCCTGTTCCGGTGCATCGTTCCAGTAGAATTGTGAAAGAGCCATAGCGTTTAAACCTTTGATCATCTGGTTTAGTATTACCTTTGGATGTCGGGCAGCCACCCTTATGATTTATTTTCATTTCTTGCTTGATTTGCCTTGTTCTTGGTGTTTTTCTGTCCTGTTCTTATAGATTATTCGTGATGTTATTTACAGTGGTCGTTCTAATAATTATTTGTTGGGGGGGGGGGGGACAGAGTAGTAAAATAGCATTAAGCCTTAACATAAAAGGTATGATTGGTAAGTGTTTTTTTGTGGATTTAAAAAGCCATTGTTTACGGGAGTAGATACATAGTTTATAAGGGGGGAATTTGTACATACATGGTTTTCTTTGTACATAGAAAGTTTAAGCAATGTTGAATTGTGAGTAGCAGTCATCTACTATTTTCTTGGGGGGGACTGTGGTGTCTGTGGGTAGCACCACTTTAGTAATTGCTGAATAGCTTTTCCCTGCTATTCAGCACACTTCTTTCTGCACACCTAAGGGTGTGGGTGGAACCCTAGATTATTAGCACATATGCTACAATAAGAAAATCTATATTTTCCTTTTAAATTAATGCAACAAACGTTTCGCAACATGTCGACATTATAACATTTGAAGTGAGTTACTCCAAGAAACGGTGTCAATTTCAAATAGCTCCGGCCATATTTTGCATTACAGTGCGTCGACCAATTAAAGTTACAGGATATTCCCATACTGGTGTAATGTTAAGTTTAGCAAATGAACATTTATATATACTTACACAAGAAGTAAACAATTAATTTGTAGGCGAAGTTGTTAAGGACGTAACGATATACAGAAGGCCCACAACAGTCATATACATGAAGCACAATTTAATTTTCGGCAATATTTTCTTGTCTTGTTCACAATTAAAAGAGTAAAAAACTCTAAAA
This sequence comes from Lithobius niger, assembly GCA_023313725.1. Classification (NCBI taxonomy): domain Eukaryota; kingdom Metazoa; phylum Arthropoda; class Chilopoda; order Lithobiomorpha; family Lithobiidae; genus Lithobius; species Lithobius niger. The sequence continues at coordinate 53,898 of JAHWFP010271265.1, forward strand.
CAGCTGGAACAACCTCAAATTGCCCAACAACGTGCCACCATAATGGAATGAAGTTGTTTGAAAACTTGAGGTTGTTCCAGCTGCTTTAGTATTTTTGACTCTTTTAATTGTGAACAAGACAAGAGAATATTGCCGAAAATTAAATTGTGCTTCATGTATATGACTGTTGTGGACCTTCTGTATATCGTTACGTCCTTAACAACTTCGCCTACAAATTAATTGTTTACTTCTTGTGTAAGTATATATAAATGTTCATTTGGTAAATTTAACATTAAACCAGTATGGGAATATCCTGTAACTTTAATTGGTCGACGCACTGTAATGCAAAACATGGCCGGAGCTATTTGAACAAGACACTTTTCTACGTCCTTATCTGATTAGACCAGTGTACCTTTGAAGACCTTAGAATCCACCAGCTAAGATATGGCAGACAAGCAGATTAACTTCTTTGTGATATTATTTGTGCATGCATTATTAGGAAATGGTAGAAATTTTCGTCACAGAAAAGATTACTCCACTGCACGAAATAAACGCCCTTGACAATGAACGCATGGTGGTGAACATAGGCTCATACGTACGCTGATGCGTCGTCTGTTCTAAAGAACTGAAGAGTGACTTCACTTTTGACGGAATAGCGTAATCGGGTCGAATCTGCTACTCATCTCTCCGATTCATTTCATAAACTACGTTTCTTCAAGTGGCACTATCACCGATTGACAGTCTGCAGGATCTGGCAACATCTAGTGCTATCTAGTATCATCTAGTACTTGCTTCCATCAAGTGAAGGAATGCACTACGCCATTTTTTTGGTGAAAAAATCACGCCACAAGCCACCTTGATTATTGAGTGAAAATACGATATGTCCCCGTGCACCAGGGAGCATACTGTAATGGTTAACAATATCACTGCTGCTAGATGGTACCACGATATTTTCGTAAGATTTCAATCGGCGATTGTGCCCGTGCCACTTTAAATGGTAAATAAGCTGATTTACACAAGAACAATTAAAATCCATCGCATACAGGATTTATGCGGTAAAAAGAAAGAATTTGAGATTTACCAATTTATAGTACCATTTCTTTCCGCTAGAAGCCTTTGTTAGCAAGCCTTTTACCTGATTTAACTTGTATGCGCATATTTTTTTAATGTTTTTTTCCTAAAAAGATCAAACATTTGATGAAAAAAAGGCCAAAATATAACAACTGAAAAATGTACGAGTAAAAAAACCGTCGTTAGGTTCACAAGACCTCGATAAAATATGCGAGGCCATGGTAAATCTCAAATTCTTTCTTTTTAATGTATAAAACACTTCTTTGCAATGGTAAAGAAGTAAAAGAGGAATATTATTGTCATACACAAGCATAAATCACTTTATGTTTTGCTCTTTAACGTTGGTTATGCCTTCGTTATGAAGAAATAACCAATGATTTACCAGTAATGAAGGTAGCGTCCATTTGTAGCGTTGAGATATCCGGAATAATGACGAAAGCCTGGTTTGGAAGGCAATCCGGGAAGGTCGATCACTTCATCGGGATGCCCTTGCGCAAGAACAATCCCGACTGCGAGGAAAATAGCTGCATACAACGACTGCATCTTGCCTTTAAACAAATACAAAAAAATTACATTTATTTACAATAAAGGGAATCAATTGGCTTGCAAACTTTGGTTTTTATTCTTTACAGTGCTAAAAGATTCAAAAATGAAACTTAACATTTAACCCATAACCGCCTGGAAAAATTTCAGACCCTTTTTTAGAGTCATGGACTCGGGTCGGTTCTCGGATTCGAACCGGCATTCTCTTGGTTTGGAGCCGACGACGCTGACCACTGGGCTTTGACTACCCGCTTTGCTTGGGGTCCCCGGGGACCTCTCACAAAGCTCGCGCGGGGACTTAGTTTTTCCGCTGTTATGCGTTGAAGGCATGCGTTCGTATCTGGGCGGTTATGGGTTAGGATTTGGCCAGAATTTTTCAAACAGTGAATTTTCTTTTTCTGCGTTGTCAAGGAACGAGTCAATAATCCAAAGCCACCTCAGAACGAAGCTGAGTCCCTCGCGCAGCTTCAATTTCAGGTGGCCTTGTAACAATGGTGCTGAATGTTGATATTGGCTCGTGCTTTGTAAACTCACCTCCAGATGAAGATGAGGATGGTTATGAAAGGCGGCAAGAGGGACAATTTAGATGGAGAAATTCAAGCGGAAAATCCCAGAATATTTGACATGTCACGATCGACATGAGCACGAGGCACCATGCGGCCTTCTCTTCCAAAGCTATGGCGTAAGATATGACGCTTATTTCACAATTTTGTCCTGGAGGTGGGTTATATAAAGAATGCGCACCTGTATTCGGCCTTGTTCTGCAGATAATAGTGTTCAAATTACTCCCTCTGTCGCCAATTATTGGCAAACAAATGGTAAGATCTAGACACACGCTAGTGTGTCGCCGCCAAGTAACAGTAGATTATCCCATTGTAGACATCCGATTGTTAAAAATTGATTGTTAATGATAAAAAGGCGGCTCACTAGCAGACATGTGTCTGTAACTGTAAGCAACTGAAAGCATATTTTGGCATGTTGAGGATAAATCCCAATGCGACAGAAATGTTTCAAATTGTGGAACATGTAAAGGGAAGGGTCAGAGATACTAAAATTTAAAGGATGAGTGTCCACCAATCATAGAGAAAAAGATGCGTCAATAACGTTGTTTTTATGTTACTGTCTAGCTAGCCAGCTAGCTAGCTGGCTAGCTAATAAGATTTTTCCCATGTTAAATCCCATAGACTTTTTGCTCATGGCTAACGCAAAATTGCGAAGACCTACGTACCTGAAATTTTGCACAAGGATGCATGGTGATCTGAGGATGGTCCTTTTGTTGGTTTGGGGGTTGTAGGGGTCAGGACAAATGCGTGGGAGGGTTTTGAAATTTGCCACCGGAGAATTTAAATTTCGTTTCTTTTCCAAGTTGCAACCAAAGATTTTAAGCAACAATGGCTTGAACAATCAAGACTGGTCCTTAGATTTATTGTAAAAGCCTGGACGAACTAAAAACTGAACTGTAACGAAGGACAAAATAAAGAAACATTTACGTTGCCGTGGATTGCGTAAGAATAAAGAAATGCACGTTAGATGATGGTTACGCAACGATACGAGCATACACGAGCTAAGGGGTTTTTTTTTGTAATAATCCAAAAAACAAAATGCTTCGCGTTCTGCTGTGTTAGTAACAGAGACCTTCGGGGGTTTCTGCATGACTAAATGTGAACGAAATCTTGAAAAACTAAGGGGAAGTTGCAGGGATAAACAAAACAACTGAAGGGGATGCGCTGATTGAGTGAGCGAAGCGAACGAAATCAGCAATTGTTAGTCAGTGTGTCCAAAAATGAGATTGAAGCATCCTAAACAGACGGTGTAACCTTATGTACGTTCACACTCCTATGAAAGTTGTGATATCCACCCAAAACCAAAACTGGTAGAAAAACTCGCCAAGTTTCCAAAAACGGTCGGCCTTTGAAGGTAGTGATATCATTCCACCAAGGAAAGGCCGCCAAGGTTAATCCTATTAGCCAAGTTAATCGCACCGAATAATAATTTGGACGTTAAATGAAAACTTGAAGATTGCTACCGCTAGTAGCAATCTTATAGTTTTCATTTAACTTTCGAACTATTAGTATGTGCGATTAACTTGGCTAATAGGATTAACCTTGGCGGCCTTTCCTTGGTGGAATGATATCACTACCTTCAAAGGCCGACCGTTTTTGGAAACTTGGCGAGTTTTTCTACCAGTTTTGGTTTTGGGTGGATCGTATTTACAGCCAATACAAGTTAGCAGTCGGCAAAAAAGATTTAACTTACTTAGGTCTGCAGATTTGTCACGCAAAAAAGCTGCTACTTCCTGGAAGCCACGCGTGCAATACAACTTGCAGCTTTGTTACGTAACAACCTGTTGTCACAAATGGTCATAACTAAAGTTACATCCATTTTACGTTGTAACATTACAGCTTTTAATTATTCAATTGTAAGCAAAAAGTCTTTTTTTTTTATGATTGCTCATTTAAAGAATGCCTTAAATTTTATGATTTATGGGGAACAGTAATTCAACCTGTGAACAATGTGTGCAATAACGGATCAAGAAAAACTGTTGACAGCAATTTGACAGCAATTTGAACAGCCTCAAACGTATTTTCCTGAGAAGGCGAGTCGTTAGGATAGCTTGCGCAACGACTCGCCTTTGTATCTTCACAGCTAGAATTTAATCGCGATGGCGAAGGTGTTGTTGCTATGGTAACAATGATTCCTATATTAGCAAAATCCAACATCGTTTGAGTGAAAGCATGCAGTCTTACACAATAAGATAAAGAATTCTCCCAACGAAGCAAATTTCCCAGTCGTTATTGACTGTTTTCGTTGCGAGCCGACAGAGCTAAAACTGCCGCCATGTTGGAACAGTCTAAGTCCAATCCAGTTATGGGAAATATGATTTGAAATTGGGCACGATCCATTTGGTAAGCACATGCAATCTGTTGTTGGTGTATAACTGTTTTCACTGAATCCCGTTTCGCTGAATTTTCATCAGTGTCGTAATTTTCGGAATTTTCGGAAGTTTAATTAATTTTTTTTTCCAAATTACGTGCTTGGGGCGCACTTCCTGCTCGTTGCGGCTAAAAATGTAACATCAGAAGCGCAACTAATAGCAAGAATTCCTTCCAGTTAGCAAAATGCATCTTTGAATTTCCCAATGTTAAAATTTTGAAGAATATTTTGATTCGACGAAACGCCCTTTCGCCGAATTTTAACCAGGGTTTAATTTTTGGCGGAACGGAATACGGCGAAACTGGCATGCACCCTGTCGTTACCGTGTAATTAGGTCAACTTTTAAAGGCACTCTTAACTAAAGATACCCAATTCAACTTATCGTTCTTGTTTTGAATCGTGCTAACAAGTTTTTGACTACTTACCTGTAGCAAGGCCCAGCTGAGGCAGCGGGACGATGATGCAACACACTTAAATTTCCGATGTAAGCAAGAGACTCGATTTTTTCAAAATTTCACTTTGTAAACGAAGTCTAACTACAATATTGGGCACTTCGTTAACACCAAAATGGAATGTTTGTGCGAGCAATCGCACCATTAAAGCCCAAAATTTAAAGCTTGAAACCTACTGATTAGCATCCCCTGGCAGTTCTGTGATGTAGTATAGGACTAATCAACGTTCAAAATGTTGGACTATCAACTTCACCTCAGGTGTAGATTGAACCACGGTGCCAGCACTTCAAGACCGTCACTGCGTTAGAATCTAGAATTTGTGAAGTCTTGTCTGTAAGAAATGAAGGTTTGACATCGGTAGTGCGGTGGCTTGTAAGTTAGAAATAGGTTTGAAGTCACAGCTAGTTAGGACTGGAATGGTTAACAGAAGTCATTGACGATGACATTAGTCATTTGGAGTGAATACTGCGCAATTTGGGTCATTTTTTAGCCGGCTTCTAAGCTAACTGATTGTCAGTCTCAACTCAAATTATTTGTTTTAAAGCGTTGTATCTTAAAATTTAGTAATCTTGGACCATAAAGATTATTGTAGAAATTCAATGATTCATGAAAAGCAATCTCAATCAATGGTTGTAGCTCCACTAAAATAACTATTTGCAAGATATCGCAGAAACAGTGGATGGTAATATTGGACAAGAGCTTGGGGACAGGGAAACGAAGGTCGTACCGACACCCTTTGAAGTTGACTGCCCGAATGTAGTTGTCAGTACTTCGGTATCCGGTTCGGTGACTGAATTAGCCGATTCAAATTCTAAAATGCTTGTCGACGATAGAGGTGATGGCGAGGGAACTTTGTGTCCGGGAAAGTTTGCAACTGAGAGTCAGAGATGCATGAAAAAGGATGACAGCAGGATAAGTGTGGAGAAGACGCAAGAGGAAGAGGACAGTTCGTCCGATGGCGACGAGTCGGGAAGTGATATAGTGGTGACTGGGAAAGGAAAAGGCCTATCAAAGTCAGATGTGAAGAAAATGGATGCGGTGAGCGACAAGAGCAGTTTATTTATTCCCGACTACTTCGAAGGTAAAGATGACGCCAATTCTGAACCGACGACTCCAAAAAAAGTAAAAACAGAAAAAGAAACTAAGCGCGACAAAGACTGAACCAAGAAAGACTTCGCCACGCGATGGTCACAAAGAGAAAGTTTAGATACCGAGGAATTGGATTCCGACGATGATGAGGAACCCGAATCGCCAATGAAAGACAAGAGGATTCCTCCTCCACAAAACGGAGAAAGACCCCAAAACCCCAAGCCTCTTCATCAATGGTTTCTGTGTCCTGAAGTGGTCAGCAGACAATATGGTTTGGGAAATCACTTCCAGAATGATCTTTTCAGCATTCGTGCCACTGGAAGCTTGCACATGGTTCAAAGATTGGAACTGATGTACAAAATGCAGAGGCATGAAGGTTGTGTCAACACTTTGTACTTAAATTTCTCCGGTACACGTTTGGCCAGTGGTTCAGACGACCTCAATGTTATCCTATGGAATTGGACTGTTAGTAAGTAGTCCTTTTCTTGTGTACGACAGTGGCCATCGTAGCAACGTCTTTCAGGCTAAGTTTATCCCTTTTAGCGGTGACTGTCACATAGTGAGCTGTGCCCGTGACGGACAAGTTCGCTTGGCTGAATTGTCATCCACAGGTATCTGTAAAGGGACTCGACGACTAGCACAGCATCGTGGGCTTGCACACAAGTTGGCCTTGCAGTTTGACTCCTCTCAAAGCTTCCTTAGCTGTGGCGAAAACGCAGTCGTGTACAAAATAGATTTACGGGAGAATAAACCTGAGAAATAACTAACGTGCAAAGAAGATCGGAAGGTAGCTCTCTAAACAATATTCGTGAATCCTAGTAATTCTTACGAATTTGCCATTGACGGACATGACCATAAAATAAGGATATATGACAAACAAAAAATAGCTGAGAATGATGGTGCAATGAAGATTTTATGTCCCCACCATTTACTATTTAGTGAAATCCGAGCTAATGTCACTTGCCTAGTTTACAACTACAATGGGTCAGAATTATTAATGATGACGTCAAAATCTGGGTTCTTTCTTACGAGCATCCTCCTAAACTAGCAGGGCTAAAATCGATTACGGCAAGCAATCAAAGAGCGAGAGGAAGAACGTCGTCATGACCATGAAACGATCGACAGACATACTTCATGCACCATCTTTGGCGCACAGCCCGGCGCAGAGCTCGGAAGAAGGCCAAGACGTGGAAGAGTCTTCATCTGAGGGCAATTTTGATGATTCGGATGATTCTGATGTTCCCCAGTCAATACAGTGTGCACCATCGTGAGTTGCAGGGCAAGAAGCAATCCATTCAAAGATTCTTTTGAACACTAGTCAAAACTAAAGAAAACAATTATGACAAATGCAAGCCGTCCCAAATACATCTAGTGTCATCTTTTGTTTTGCAATAAAATTCCAATTAAAATTTTTTACAAGAGCACGGCAGAAAATATTTCCTAATTTGCCACAAAAAGAGTGCATGTTGCTAGTATATTAAGTGTGAGGTAGTGACATTATGTTGTTGGATTGTTGTTGCTTTGATTCACATGAAGGATATTTTGCATTCTGAGTTTGTTAAATTATTTAAATTTAGTTCTGCAATATTGCTTTAATAATCATGTGTACACCAAATTTTGTTGGATCCCGCCAGAGGTTGTGACGTGCATTTTTTAGTTTTTGTTAACGTCGGCTCATTTTCCAGACGTTCACCATTGAAATAATTTGAAGTTATGTTAAATGGAATCATTCCATACAATACCGATTCTGCATGTAGCTGCAACATAGGCATGTAATTCCTCAGATTGTATTTGAACGGCTAAAAAAGAATTGGAAGGAATTTGAATTTTTTAAAGAAAAAGCTTGTATATCGTGATAAAAAAATTCAAGTTAAAATCAGATCCTTAACATTACATGATATTCTAGAAGTGATGTGTATATCGTTAATACTCCAATTCCGCCTTTTGACAAACTTTGCATTAAATGTTTGGTATGTTATTATTTATTTAGAAATGGATGGTCTTAGCAACTAAAGTTGAATTCTCAACAGGGACAGATTTCAGATTGCTTACATCAGACATACAATAATGAAGTATTTTGTGGTAAACTAACAAAACTATTCATGTAAGGTTCAGTTTTAAATGTTACCAGTTGTGAGCATGTTAGAATGTTGGCAACAAACATTTGTATTTTCTCGAAAGTAAAGTCAGTGATACGAGGCGTGTTTTTAGCTTACACTTGCTGCCTTTCTTTCATGGCTAGCCAAATTATAGCCATAATTTATTGGGAATGTTGACATTTAAAACTGTCTTTAACTGTTTTTGGTAACGAAGTATGCAGCAAAATGTCGGATCGTGAAATTTTCGAGTGCAAGTCGTTCATAATGGCTCGTAAAGAAACAAACTTTTTTTTGTTGACTAAAATTGCATTAAACTTAAATTTTAAGGTATAATTCAAAAGATTTAGTAAACTGAAATTTATCACCTTTACAGGAACCTTTCAAGTGCTTGTAAGTGCGTTTTTTACAAAACCCATATTTTTATTAATAACCGTAATTGTTATCTTTGCATGACAAATTTGCATGGTGTTGTTTATCTTAGCATGAGCTGCTCTTTGCAGCATGTAAAATATTGTTCAATATCTTTATTATAATATCGGAGGCCGGCTAAAAGGAAACCTAAAGGAAGGCCTAAAGGAAAACCACTTCTCCCCTCCTCGTGCCCGCATTGAAAATGCACTCTCCCACTCTACCTGCAGCCAAAAAGGAACCAGGCATGAGTGGTCGATCAATCTGACAAGTCGTCGGGAAAATGTCCCGGGAAGCACTCTCCCACTCTACCTGCAGCAAAAAAGGAGCCAGGCATGAGTGGTCGATCAATCTGACAAGTCGTCGGGAAAATGTCCCGGGAAATGTGACCGGCCCCGTGCATAGCATGGGCTTCCTCTAGTATGAAATAATTTATCTGTAATTTGTTTTTGCACGAGCCTGTCTTTTGCATGAATAATCCTTTCGAACCTTGTTACTCAACCTGTACGGCAATGTAATGCTCACTGTAAATAAAAGTAAAGAGGCCAAAAATGTGCAACAACCTTTTAAGAAAAACAATACCGTGCTTAAAACTACTATTTAGGCAAAATATACTTCTTAATAAGCATACCGGGTAAACACTAAAATATGATTAATATAAAATTGCTTGCTTATGTTTACAACAGCATGGAGTACGTTAAGCACAAGGGGTGGATAGCTTTTAAACGATTCCTGCAGTTTGACCATATCACGTGATCTTATCGATTAAAAAATACGGATGCAAACCTATTTACGTTGCCTTTTAGACTTAAATATCAGACTGCCTGAGCGGGAGTCGAACCCACCACCTTTGAAATGAAAAACCGGAGTCCTACCGCTCAGCCATACTGAAATGGGATGTCAGTATGGCTGAGCGGTAGGACGCTGGTCTTTGGTTTCAAAGTCGTGGGTTCGATTCCCCGCTCAGGCAGTCTGACATTAAGTCTAAGGCAACGTAAACAGGTTTACACCCGTATTTATTTAACACTAATGAGCCCATTTGGCTTTGTCCTGCTGATTTTTTTCGATTATTTAAAACGTTACCAGTATATTGAAAATAAAAATGTGGCTAGTGCCTAGAACCGAATCAGCATCGTAACCTTCCTAGATAAGATCGAATCCAGATCAGCTGTTTTATTTTCCAAATTTTCCTTTATTTTTTGTCAGCAACTGCCTCGGATTTTCGTCTATTTCAGCATTTTTCTACGTTCCATTGCCTTTGGAGGGGGAGACTCAGTACCCCTCGGCCCTTCCCCTGGTCCGCTTATATTTTTGGTTCGATAAACCCACAGATCCGAATGCAGAGGGAAGGGGAAATAGTAGAATTAACGCCCTTTTCAACCGCTAATGTTATCTTGAGACAGAGAGGGGCAATTTTGTAAGAAGCATCTTTTACATGCCACAATCGACGAGTGGCAGAGCGCAATTCCACGGCCTTCGGTGGCATTTACTGACTGAATTTTGATCACAATATGAAAGTGAGCACTTTTTTAAAATTCCTCATAGGGTGAATGCATTTTTGTCGTAGAAGAATTCGCCGAGCTGGGAGCTTTTCCCGCCATAAGCTGGAACGCTGCGTAAATATTCTCCAACCTTCTCCGTTCCTAACTGAAGTTTCTTTAAAGTTAGTGCTATCATGCAATATTTTACCTGTGTTCTGATGCGTTGCCGCCAACAAAGTGCAACTACGTGCAGGTTGTAAACTATTATAGTTCGAAGATTATGTCATTATGGGTTAATCACGCGAGAAACGTTACGTTAGGCTAGATAAATTTTCATCATTGTCGTTCACAAACAAAAAACTCACAATAGATTTGATTACGAGTGACAAAGGAAAGCGTGAGATTGCAGTTAATGACACTCGTGCTTTTCATAAAAAGTAAACACTTGTCACAAGTTCTGATGAGATAACAAAATGTGTGTAATCAGCAGATTATTATCAAATAAGCGAAAGTTAAAAAAAACCGTTCGTGTGACATCTTTGCTGACACATCAATATTACTGAAGTGTGATCAGTGACTGCCCAGGATTTTTAACGTATTTTGATCGCGGAACTTAAGCAGTGTTAAAAGTCATAAACAAAATCTGTATTTTTAAAAAATATTAAGTCGAGAAACCAGTAAAAAAGGAAAGGAAAATCTATTGGCAACAGATATAACATAAAATGCGTAAAGCAGTTCAAAACAATTGATGTGTACATACGCATGCACAAATAAAAAAAAATAGATTTATTGAATGATTAACTGAACAAAAAACTGCTTTGCCGTTTAGAAAAAAAAAACATTCAAGCTCGTATCCCCGTACTTACAAACATGAAGGCATACGAATAAAAACGGATTAGAGTTCACTCGAACGCAACGAAGTATAATTTGAAATCCAATTCCAAGGAACAAGGACTGTTGAAGCAGCAAACTCAATGGTTATTCTGGAAAAACGTGTTCACTTTGTGTATGTATTTTTAATCTTTCAATTTTGTAGGCGTTTGCTGTTTATCGGGGTCTACACTGTAAAAAAAGGTGCCAAAGGGGTGCCTTTTGGTACCTCAAAGGTGCAGTTAGGGTGCCAGAGGGGTAAAATTTTACATACCAGCACCTACAGGGTGCCGCATTTCACCACTGGGTGCCATTGCAGTACTTCCAGGTGACGTTTGGTACTTGATGGGTGTACTCTGGTACCTGGAAAGGTGCCTACTTACGCAGGTAAGTGAACTGATGGTGTCCTCAGGTAACTAAAGGGTGCCAAATTATTGTAAGAAATTAACTGGGGTTCCAGACTGCACAATGTATGGGTGACAAAGCACACCACTGCTGGAAGTGACAAATGGCACTCCAGAGTTAGTTCACCCTTTCAGACCATCTGACACCCAAAAGAATCCCAATGGTCTCCCTTTGGCACCCTGAATGAGTGTGTGCCATTTGTCCCCGACTATTATGTCAAATGTAGGGTGCCACAATGCACCCTTTTACGTTATCAAATGCCACCATCAATTTTTTGTGGTGGGTGCCAACATTCACTAATATGGTGCTGGTGAATACCTTTACAAATGTCACCTCCAAAGGGTACCTTTTATCACCTATTTTAATGATTTCACCCTACTATAGGGTGCTTTAAATTCACCTAGGGGTACTTATTGTCTCCTTTCAAGAGGGTTCCATGCATCACCTCGATAAAATAAGTGTCACTCAAGCAATATGGTGCTAGATGTCACCACACTAACAAGTTTAATGCAGCCTTAAGTCACCTTTTAAGTGGTTATACTACACCCTGAAGAAGGGTACTTGGCTGGGTGCCAGTCTGCACTATTAGTAGTTCCTTTTGTCCCATCTGAAACTAACTCACCTCCAAAGGTGAATAAGGTCACTCTTAGCTGTAATTTTGCACCCAGTAGTTTGGGGTGCCACGAAATCACCCACAGGTACTTTATGGCTCTTGAAAATCGTTCCAGAAGTCACCTTGGTCAAACAAAATTATCACCCAATAGGGTGCTGGATGTCACCACATTAACAACTTTAATGTAGCCTTAAGTCACCTTTTAAGTGGTCATACTTCACCCAACACGTAGGTTGACAGCAGGGTGCCAATGGATACTCTCACCAGTTCCATTTGTCCCCTCTGAAAATAATTTACCTACAAGGATGAATATAATCACTCTCAGCTATAATTTGCACCCAGTAGTTTAGGTTGCCACAAAATCACCCACAGGTACTTTATGGCTCTTGAAAACCGTTCCAGAAGTCACCTTGGTCAAACAAAATTGTCACCCAATAGGGTGCTGGATGTCACCACATTAACAACTTAAATGTAGCCTTAAGTCACCTTTTAAGTGGTCATACTTCACCCAGCACTATAACGGCGGGTGCTACGACGGGGTAGGTGCTTGTAGCATCGCCGGTCGCCTGGTGTAACTGGATCTTCCTTACTATTACTTTTGGTACTTTTTGGTTTAAACAAGCACAACAGCTACAGTCCCGGCGTAGGGAATGGAGCTACACATGTCCTAATATTGTAGGCTAACAGTAATAATAAGCGGTAACGCTGCCACCAAGGTGGGAAAATTAGGCTAGCTAAGCTAAGTTTAAGAGAATTGTCTTAATTTCTTACTTCTAGCGAACAACGGACGAATAAACCAACTGGGTTTTAAACTCCTGGTTTTTATTTTTGAACAAACATGTTAAAAAATCAAAACGCACTTTACATTTACATTTAGCAAATTTACAACTGAATTAGCTGATAAATAACACGGGGAATTTACAATAAAATTCAACTTGAACAGCTACTGTGTTCACTTAAAACAATTTCAAATAGAAACAGTGACTTTCTTAGGCACAAGGGGATTTCGCAAAAGAGCCCTCTAAATTACGAACAGCCTCGGCTGTCTAGTAATAGTAGACCCGCTTTACAGTTATTTTTCTAAGTGTATACGCTAAACATTAAACCTCCTAGAGCTGCTGTTGATAAGTCAACTCCTTAAATTATAGAAGCCGCGGCTACATATAAAGTCAATCCGAGCGTTTAACTAAAGCAACCTTCCACGAAGATCAAACCGTCCTTGTTTACTTTAAACTGCGTTTAAAAAAACATAAAATAAAGCTGGTTTTTAGTAAGGGACCGTGAACCCTTAAATTACGGCCGCCAACGTCCAAAATGCCGTTTGGCTTGACGCACCATAAATTTACTATCTAAAGCTACGAGGTTAAGTTAAGTTTAAACTATAAATTTTGAATGTAAGTCCAAAAATTAAACTTTTAAAGCTAAACTAAGTACGATACGAACCACCACCTTTGCCCGGCATGGCAACAATCGGACCGCGGCATCTCCACTCCCGACCGGCGTAGTGACCTCTAGCTTTGAGAATCCTTGAGCTGTGCTAACGAAACTCTACTGTGTCTGGGTTTTTATGCCTTCTGCTTGGCAGGCAGGTAGAGGGTTAGCGCGGTCCTGTAGGAGAGCGACGGAGGGGGTGAGTGGGGAAGAGGTGGACGCTTGGAGGAGGAGAGACTGACCAAAATCGGCCGCGCTGTCATTACCGGAAGTCGGCCATGACAGCGCGGACGACCGGGGTAGCTTGAGCGCTCTGACTGGCTGACGGAATTGAAGCAGTGTTTTGGTTGGATGGATTCGAATTGACAAAGGGAATTGCCGACTTGGAACTTAGAGGCCAGTTTTGAAAGGTGCAAGTGAGTTTTCAACTCATAACAACGTGATTTTTAGGCCTATTAAAATAAACTACGATGTTAGGCATCGCAACTATTGAAGGAGGGGGGGGAACGAAGTGTAATGCACAGAATTATTATTCGACTTTGGGAATGAAACTGCTATATACAATGCATGTTTACAACGAAGGAAAGCTAGTTTGTTTATACGTTTTTAGAGGTTCACTACGGTCGGAGTTTGGATGGAGTTGCTATAAAAAATAAACATAAAATCATACACTGGGTCCGAGAAAATATACAAACATAAACATTGGAGCTCCGGTAGGGTTCATGGCAAGAAGTTAAATTTACCAAAATGCATTAAGTGCACAAACTAAAAGGTTAAATGTTCCAGCTAGTTTTTAAAAGGGCTAAATCGCAGTTTAGGTTAGATTTTTAAACTGGTTTGAACATCGGACATTTTTCATAGATAAGCAAAGTCGTCACCTGTTAGAAATAAAAAATATCGTGTGTTTTTAACATCTACAAAACAACTAAGCTGAAAAGTGTTTCGGCTTTATGCCTAAAAAAATATACATTATTTACATTTTAAAGTGAAATCGCCATAAAGACGATGCTCTTCTGGTAGGTAAGAGTGCTGCCCTCAGGTTTTTTCTTCGGTGGTGTTGAGGTGTCCTCACCACGAGCGTCTGATACGAGACCGCGTTTACACGCCCCCACGCGGAGGACTCTATTTGGGGTTACTGTCGAACTCCAAATAAGTGCTAAAACAGAAAAGGTAAGTTTACACAAGACATGCCAAAGAACAAGACTGCCAAGCCATGTAAATAAATTGCATAAATGAATGCACCAAGGAATACACCTTCTGAGGAATACACCTCCTGTGAAATACATCACCACAAGTTATAAAATACACTTTACAAAAAATAAAAATTGCCATTTTATATTTTTGGGGGACCTGACGTTTTTGTGGCTCAAGAAATTTTTTAAAATAAAAATTACAAGTTTAAAGGGACACTAGTTGCAAAAATTAACTTAGTGCTGTCCGCGCTGCTTGTTGCAGGAAAGTCGTACAGGCCACAAAGAAAATTGGAGCAAACGAAAGTTTATATGAATAAAAACGCAAATTTTGACCATAAAGAGTCACAGTTTAAGGGTTTTTGTAGCTGTTAATTCAAATGAGATAATCGCAACATTTAATGCTCTAACCAGTCAGCCGTGCACAGAAAGTTATTTTTTTTATCTGGAAAAACCTCGAGAAAAACCCCTGGGCGCACTCCTCAGTACCTAGCTTGCGATAAGGATCGGAATAGAGGGTGCTATAAGCACATGCGCAACTATCAGCTCTATTTAAAGTTGACAGACTACCACTGGAGTGGTTTAAGGTTACCAAACAACTTGTTTTACATGAGAAATGTTACACTGAAGGGTTTAGAGATGGTACCCATAACTTAAACATATTATACAACACTGGGAGGTTTTGTGGATAATAACGCAACAACCTTTTAACGACAGAGTTGACCTTTTGCACTCAGAGGTGAGACAGACAAATTTTTTGCAGGAAAAATGTTTCGTAAAAACCTTAAGAAGGGCCAACCGGGAACAAGTTGCAACCCCCGTAGAATACTCCTAATGAATATTTAATTAGTGTCGTTACAGTCTTTGACACTATTCTCCCACATAGGGAGAAGTTGATAGTGACAAAAAGAGTAAAACATAGGCACTTAAAATTTAGGTGTAGAGTTCCGAGACGGGAAATAGCTGAAAGTTCCTTTTGTTGTGGTTGCATTTTCAATATACCACTTAAAAATATTTAAAGATAAAAATTTAATTTCCAGTCAATTTGTACTGAAAATGACGTGTTTTAACAAGTTAATGTTTAAACAAAATACCTACTGAGAGTGTCAGCGTTTACGTGTAACTTTCCAGGTTTGTATCTAACTTCGTAGTCGTAATCTTGAAGGGTTAGGCTCCACCTAAGCAATCTGGGATTTTTGCCAGACATTTGCTTGAGCCAGTGCAACGGGTTGTGATCGGATTCTATGACAAATTTTGTTCCATAGATGTAGGGACGCAATTTGGCAACGGACCAGATCAAACACGCGCATTCTTTCTCTGTCGTCCCATAGTTTTGTTCACGTGCTGTCAGTTTACGTGAAACGTAAAGACAGGGGTGTTCATCTTCTCCAAACACTTGTGAGAAAACACAACCCATGCCACGATCTGAACAATCACACTGCAAAATAAATTGTTGTGTGAAGTCGGGCGCTCTAAGAACGGGAAACGTTACTAACGAGTTTTTCAATGTGTCAAAAGCGACTTGTTTTGATTCATCCCAGATGACGGGATCGGGTACATCCTTTTTCAAGGAGTCTGTAAGACATGCACAAATTTCAGAATAATGATGGATATATCTTTGATAATATCCAACCAAACCGAGAAAGGAACGGACATCTTTCTTAGTTTGTGGTCGTGCAAATTTCTGCACGGCCAAGACCTTCACCTCGGGTGTACGAGATCCACTGCCAACTTCATGGCCAAGGAAAGTAGCTTTGCTGCAAGCGACCTGCGATTTCTTGGCATTTACCGTCAATCCGGCCTTCTTGACAGGGAGAGAGGCCGTCAATCCGGCCTTCTTGACAGCAGAGAGGAAATTGTGAATGTTTTCAAGATGCTGTGGCCACGTTTCGGCCCCGACAGCAGTGTCGTCTTGAAAAGGAGTGACATATTCTTCCATGCCACGGGTGACATTGTCCATGAGCTTTTGAAAGCAGAATGGAGCGTTTTTCATCCCCATGTTCATCATGAGGGGAGCAAACTTCCCAATGGGAGTTGTGCTGGTGGCGGCCATTGAAGCCTGTGGCGTCAAGCGCACTTGCCAGAAACCACGGTTGAGGTCAAAAATAGAAATAAACTTCCACTTAGCTGCACGCTCAATACATTCCTCAATGTTGGGAATTGGGTAATCTTTGGTTACCGTATTGTTGTTCAGCTCCCTGTAGTCTGCTACAGGACGTGGGCTGGCGTCTTCTTTTTGAACAATGATCATGGGTGAACCATGTGGGGAATCGATTTCAACGATTAAGCCCAAGTCAAGCATACGCTGGATTTCAGTGACTATCAAATCCCTTTCGAATTTCGCGTGGCGATAATACTTACAGGGTTTGACTTTGGAATCGACTAATTCAACGTCGTGTGTGACAAGATCAGTGCGTCCCGGCAAAGTAGAAAAAACACCGTCTACTTTTTCGAATACCTCAAGGAGGTCGTTCTTCTGCAACTCAGTTAAGTTGCCTGTTTTTTTGAAAAGACTCATGGTGGCCTTAGCAGTAAGGTGGCCATCTCCAAGCTGACCTGTCCAAACATGGTCGGTGTGAGGAAGTTCACGATCTTCACTGTAAGAATGATTACTAGACCCCTCCCTAGGCAGATAGGGCTTGAGAAGATTTACATGATATATGGTTTCTTTTTGCAAACCGAACGATTTTTTTACAAGATAATTGGTATCTGATAATCATTTCAACACTTCGCAGGGTCCATCCCAATAAATGTCTAGTTTATTGGTGCGGGCGGGCTTAAGGACTAGAACCTTATCGCCAACTTTGAACTTACGTTCAACTGCCTTGATGTCGTAGTATGATTTATTTTTTTGTTGACTACGAGTGATGCTCTCCTGAGAGAGTTCACGGGAATACTGGAATCTCTGGAGCAAGTCCAAGATGTATTCTAAAACTGTAGGGTGAACGTCGGGTTCAATCCAATGGCTTTTCACCAACTCCAGTGGGCCTTTGAGGTTGCGTCCGTAGACTAACTCGGCTGGAGTGAAGCCAGTGCTCTCATGTGGAGCAGTTCTCAGGGCAAACATTGCTCCTGGCAGGCACCTCTCCCAATCGTGGGGATGCTCATAACAGACAGCTCTTAGCACCGCTTTGAGCGTCCTGTGGAAACGTTCCACGCTGTTAGATTGTGGGTGGTTTACACTTGAATTAACACACTTTATACCGCATTTTTCTAAGAAAAAAGTTGTAAGTTCCGATATGAAACAAGAGCCTAGGTCGCTTTGGAGTTCGGCTGGAAAGCCTAACCTAGAAAACACCTGTAGGAGCGCATCTACAACGCTTTGGCTGTTGGCCTCTTTGAGGGTATCCGATTCACCAATCGCATGGAACCTGTAATAAAAACATTGTAAAAGAGATCAAGAGGATAAAAAATGAAAATGAGTAAAAGTAAAGTTATGTACAATAAAATGTATCGGTAGACAACCTCGGAAGTAGGAGCACAAAGTAAAATTGGTGAATCCATTAATGAGCATAGTGCTCAGACCTTTTTAAAAATGATGATAGGTCGACCAGTGACAACAACCTTTTACAAATATTTACAGTGGATGCAGATACTGTTGCACCCGGCAAGGAGTTCCAAACTCAGGCAACTCTAATGGCAAAGAAATGATGTCTACAATTGAGTCGTGCATGCGGGATGATTAATTTGAAACTATGGCTCCTCGTCCAGGTTACAGGACTTAATTCGAAGAAAGGCAGATCAATCGACAAGAGCCCATGGATTATCTTAAATGCTAGAGTAAGATCGGCCTTCAGCCGTCAAGTTCCAGCGAGTCGAGTCCTCGGGAAACTTTGTTGCCGGATCGAGTAACGACAAGATATACTTGTAACCAGCCTTACTAGCCGGCTTGATGGGGCCTACGATATCGATATCGATATCGATGGGACCTACGGTATCGGTTGAACGGCTCGTCATCCATGGGCACTAGCACCATAGGGGCAACAAACTTCTGCCCAGATTTTCCATTTTTCTGGCAGGTCAAACATGTGGATACAAAATTGTCAATGTCAGTAAAACAATGTGGCCAGTAAAAATTAGTCAACACTCTATCCTTCGTTTTGGATCGGCCTAGATGCCCAGCCCATGCATTCGCATGTGCGGTGTTCAAGACTAAATTTCTACACTCCTTCGGAAGCACTAGTTGTTTCTTGATTAACGGTCTTCCAGAAGGCCGAAAGGGCTTACGGAAAAGTAATCTTTCTCGATGAAAAACTGCTTGTTTTCATCCTGCTGGTCCAGCGGGAGCTCAGCAGTTTGCCAACATGGCTTTAAAGTTGGGCAGTCTAACTGCAACTTGGCAAATTCGGGCTTGTCAACACTTAGTAATTTATTTAACTGATCTGACTGGGGACCTAAAATAGCTGAATCTAAGCTATCAACCTTAGGAGAAACAAAACCTTCCTGGGAAGGGAAAACTACACTAGAAATAGATTCACTATCTGAGTCGTCTTCACTCTCAGATTCGATCTCACGATATTTGGGTTTGGATATCAAGACCTGCTGTTCCACACGAGTTTGGGAACGAGTAATGGCGTTAGAGTAAGGGGGCAGGGCCTTTAAACCTTTTTCTTCTAACACTGTTTGAGAGGGCACACGCAAAAGCATTTGGAAATGTGGACCAACGTGATCCGAAACGAGGGCCTCGGATTTAATTTTACCGTAGGGCGTTTCAACTTCAATCACGGCAATTGCGTGCGCTGTCGTCTGCTCTGAGAGAGCGTTGTGACAATGGGTATATTCACCCGTGAACTGCTCGGGTTTTACAAAATCCCTTGCAATGACATCGTGTGTCGAGCCTGTGTCTCTTAAGACCAGACATTTCGATCCATTCACTGGTCATTCCTGAATGTGTTTAGAAAGAACTAACTCGGGAGGGTTATTGCTAACAAAGTTACACTCTGCGTTAGAGGCTGGGTTTCCCTTCTTGAGCTATACGAAAACGACATTCGGACTTCCTGTGTCCGGTTCGGTTACAAAAAAAAACAGGTACCTTCAAACTTAGGCCTTCTAGGCCTGTCAAACTCACGGTTGGAGTAGTGGTTGCTGGCCGAGTCTCCTTTACTCGGATCGGCAGAAGATGCTGCAGTACCGGCCGGTTTAGCTGCAGTGGAAGAGGCTCGGTTGCCACTTCGAAAATGGGAGGAAGCTTTAGAAGCTTGTCCAGACGACGACGCACTAGGTTGTGCCTTCCCTGTTTTAGGGGCCATGTCTGCAGAAATTTGTTTATTTCTGGTCGTAAACTATTCACAGAGTTTGGCTGCTTCGTGTAGGGTTCCGGTTTTTATCTGGTCCGGCAACCATTTGCGTAAAGCAATCGAAAATGATTTCGTAAACTGTTCAAGCATAACTAGATTAGCTAACTTGTCGTAGCTGCTATTTACTTCAGCCAGGGACACCCATCTTGAAAATAGGGTTTCTAGAGCGAACGCATGTTCGGGGCCACCTTCGAGTGAACGAAACTGGGCTTGTACGGCTTCCTTAGTCTGCACAAACCTTTTTTCTATAGCCGGAGCTAATTCGTCAGAGAGATCGTCACCGTAAATCTTTTCTTCCTCGACGGCATTTTTCAAAATAGTTACGGATTCGTGTCTTGTCTCCGTTACGGTTAGGCCTAATTTTAAACAGGCTTTTTTCAAGTCTTTATACTGAATGTCTCGAATGACATCTTCAAAATCGTCCATGTTGGACATTTTTAACTTTAAGCTTCAAAATAAAACTCTTATAAATGAAACTTCATTAAAATGCAGCCGCAAATTAATTTTACTTTTAAATTGAGCAGAGCGAGTTACTAAAAACACTTCTCTCCCAACTACCGTAAGTTTTAGCAAGAAATATACTTATTTTAGACCCCTAGCACTCAGGTGTATAAACAACTAAAATACCTAAAAGGCTCTTAATCATAACACTCGGCTTGGCGGCCTTAAGCATATCTTATGCACACTTACCCCGTACACAATCACTGTGCGGTCAGTCTAGTCCAAATCCAAACTTCCCACCTGACGAATGAATCGGCTAGCACACTTCTACTTGCAGTAGGACGTCTGGTTGAGGCCTAGTTGAATGTGACGATGGTTGGCGTTGTCCAAGGTCCACTGAATACGGCGACGGAGCTTTCTTCCCACGAACGGTGAAATTCTCCTCGCTGTTTACGGTCCACGGCTTGTTGTTTTCCTTACCATATTAGGCCGTTTGAACTATCTAACACACTTAACTCTTCAAACTAAGCTGCAGGAAGTATGGAACATGCTTTACTCATTAAGTAAGCTGACTGAAGTTGCCAACTCGCTTCACTCATCAAGATAAGCTGTGTTCAATACCTAACATGCTTAACTTACCT
>JAHWFP010271267.1:6674-33773 GCA_023313725.1 Lithobius niger
AAAGAGGTGAAGGGACATCCAGACAAACCGGGCCCGGGGTGGCTGCTTAGAGGATGTTTGGCGGTTTGAATCCCCTTTTGGGTTTGATTCCGATTTGCCCATTCTGGCCACTGGGCTTTTCATCCTCATCCCCCAGCATGTTGGCCGTGTGCTGCAACCTAGTAATCCGTGGAGGCGGAGATCCTGGCTTTCGGGCTTTGGCTCCTTATTCCGGAGGACGGTGGCCTGGGCGAGCCGGCCTAAGGTCAATCGGCTATGACCTTTCGGGTCCTGTCGATGTGGGGAGGCGGCTTGTGCTGTATCCATCTGCATCACGGACCCGAACTGTTTGGGTTATCGAGGGAGGTGGTGTGTACGGCTTCCTTGGTGGCCTCGCCTCTCGGCATGCTTAGGCTGCCACCTCACCGAGATAGACGGCGGTGTTAGCTTCCTGGTGCAGGGCCCTGGATATGCGGCTTCCGGCCCTGCATCACCCGAGTGCCGCCCGGGGCTTTCTTTTCTGGGGAGCGCACCGCCGCGACTTCTTTTTTGCTCTCTATGGCAACTTCTTCCCTCCCCTCCCCCACAAAATCTTCTTCCCCCCCAAAATTCTTCCCCTCCTCGCCGCACTAGCAAGCGCCAGAGGAGGGAACCTGAGATGGTTGGGCCTAGTGCCCAGTTACCAGACGTTCGTAAGAGTCGGGACCAAGTCCCGAAGTTCCTTTTGATGACAGGTGAGGGCCGAGATGTTACACAACTCGGTCCTTTCGCTGTCCACAAAGCGCTAAAGGGGATCTGTGGTTCAGATCCGAAGAGTGTCTCTCGGCTCCGTGCTGGGGGATACCTTGTGGAGGTTGCGGACGATGCTCAGGCAAAGAGGCTTTTGAAGGCGAGTGCACTGGGGTTATGCCCGGTGCGTGTGGAGCCGCATCGTACCTTAAATAGCAGTAAGGGGGTCGTGACGTGCTTTGATTTGAGGGGTCTCAGTGATGATGTCATCCTGGACGAACTCAAGTCACAAGGCGTTACGGCCGTTAGGCGTTTGACGCGGAAAGGCGAGAATGGTGCCCAGCCAACTGACACCTTTTTCCTGACCTTTGATTCGCCGGTTGCACCGCAGCACATTACTGCCGGTTACCTGCGGTTGAAGGTCAGATGTTATTTCCCGAACCCAATGCGGTGTTACCGCTGTCAATGCTTTGGTCATACCAGCGGTTCGTGTAAGGCTAAGGCAACCTGTGTTAGCTGTGCTCAGGCAGCCCATGAGGGCACTGATTGTACTGCCCCGGCGCGCTGCGTCAACTGCGGTGGTCAGCACCAGGCCTCTTCACGGGACTGCCATGTTTATGTTGAGGAATTAAAGGTTAAGGACGGGCTTTCCTACTCGGAGGCCCGGAAGAAAGCTAAGCTATCGGCAGCACCGATGACCAGATCTTTTGCACATGTGTGCAGTGCGTCATTGCCTGGCCCAGTTAGTGAGTCTGCTGATTTGGCGGATTTGCGCGCTGAGCTCAGGTCTTTGACGAGGACGGTGGGCATGCTTGTTACTTTGTTGATCCAGCAACATCCATCTTTGCAGGGTCTTTTGGGTCCTTCAGACCCGGTTGCTGCCGTGCCGTCGACTTCTGCCCAGCCTGCAAATGCATCTGCTTCTACTCCTGTTCCTGATGCTCTGACTGTTCCCAGGCAGGTGAAGGCTTCGGCTAAGCCTCCGCCTGCCCGGAGTGCGCCACAGAAGCCGTCGAAGAAGAAGGCTTCTGCTGGTAAAGCCTCAACTCCGCCTGTGAAGACGTCTCCACCGGCAGAGACGGTGAAACGGTCGTTGAACGGCCAGCTTGCTGAGGGGTCCATTGCGTCCCCTCAACATTGTGATACTACTCTGCCCATGGAGCAGGAAGAGATTTCCTGTTCTAATTCTCCGGAACTTTTTCCTCCTTCCGAGGACAACTTTGTCCTGAACCTCACTCCATCTTTTGATTCGGGTGAGGATTCGGATGTTTTCGGATCGCCCAGAGGAGGAGTTGAGGAGGATGGTGTTGTCTTAAGCCCGCCCTAATGCCTGCGCATACCATCGTTCAGTGGAACTGTCAAAGTTATCGGACCCATGCAGAAGAGCTGCGGCTGCTTTTGTCGCATTGGCGACCTCTGTGCTGCTGCCTTCAGGAAACTTGCTTTAAGGCGTCGGATAATCCGGTTGTTAGGGGTTACTCTGTCTACCGTCTGAATGCAGACCCTGTGCCACGTGCACATGGTGGTGTTGCAGTGCTGGTTCA
The DNA here is from genome assembly GCA_023313725.1 of Lithobius niger. NCBI lineage: Eukaryota > Metazoa > Arthropoda > Chilopoda > Lithobiomorpha > Lithobiidae > Lithobius > Lithobius niger. The sequence continues at coordinate 8,927 of JAHWFP010271267.1, forward strand.
ACACTCTCAGCCGCATGCCAGTGTGCCTCTGCACACTAGATTTCAGGCGGTAGCAGTTCGAGTTTCTTTCCAATTGGATGTTATTGTCTGTTCGCTTTATTTGCCACCGGATGAGGTCTTTGGGGTTGGTGACCTGGAGGACCTGGTTCGACAGCTTCCTGCCCCGTTCCTCTTGCTGGGCGACTTTAACAGCCACCATGTCCAGTGGGGAGGATCTAATACTGACAACAAGGGAAGGATCCTTGAGGAGTGGATGCGGAGGGGGTCCGTTTGCATCCTGAACGATGGCGCCATGACACACTGTAACTTGGCAACGGGCAATTGGTCAGCGGTGGACTTAGCCTTTTGCTCGCTGGCCATCCCAGTTCACTTCACTTGGGCTGTCACTGCCGATCTGCATGGAAGCGATCACCTCCCCATTGTGTTGTCCACAACACAATGGGGTTCTGTGGCTTCCAGGCCAGCCCGGTGGGCGCTTAAGCGTGCTGAATGGTCAGCCTTTGCTGAGGCTGCTGTGTTTCAGCGTGTGGTTGAGGACTTTTCTGATGAACTTTCCACTCATTTAACTGATGTGGTCCTTGCTGCTGCTCATGCTACTATCCCGCGTACGTCCACACAGCCGCGGCGGGTTCCTGTTCCGTGGTGGACGCCTGCTTGCGGGCAGGCCATTCAGGCCCGCCGGCGAGCATTGCGTGCATTCACGGTCAGCCCGACTACTGGCAACTTTGTAGCGTTTAAGCGCTGTCGTGCCCGTGCCAGGTATGTCATCCGTGAGGCTAGACGTGCTTCGTGGGCAGCTTATGTTTCGTCGGTCATGCACTCCACGCCTTCTCAGCAGGTGTGGCGGAAGGTGCGCCAGATCTCAGGAGGAGCGTGCCTTCCCCGGTTTCACAGCTGAAGGTGGCGAATACCGTGATCTCTTCTGTGCCAGATATCGCCAATTGTCTTGCGTCTGCATTTGCGCGGGTCTCGAGTGATGACCATTATGATCCTGGTTTCCTCGGGATTAAGCGTAGAGAAGAGGCTCGCTTTCTTGACTTTCGCTCCGATGGGCTAGAGGAGTACAATTTACCATTTACCTGGCAGGAATTAGTTTCAGCTTTGTCCAAGTCGCATGACTCCGCCCCGGGGCCTGATGATGTTCACTATCAACTGTTGAAACATCTGACCCTTGCCTCCCAGCAGTTCTTGCTGGGGATGTTCAACCGTGTGTGGGCAGAGGGCTCTATTCCAGCAGCGTGGAAGACAGCAGTGGTCATCCCGATTGTAAAACCGGGCAAAGACCCTACTTCTCCTTCCAGTTATCGCCCAATCGCTCTGACTAGCTGTGTCTGTAAACTTATGGAACGGATGGTCAGTGAGCGGTTGGTGTGGGTGTTGGAATCACGGGGATTCTTATCTGTGTCCCAGTGTGGCTTTCGACGGTTTCGGTCAACTATCGATCATCTAGTTGCCCTTGAATCGGATGTGAGGGAGGCTTTTCGCCTGCGTCATCATCTGGTTCAGGTTTTCTTTGACTTGGAGAAGGCGTATGATACGACGTGGCGTTATGGGATTCTCCGTAATCTCTATAACTATGGCTTGAGGGGACAGATGCCACTGTTGCTTTCTGCTTACCTCTCAGGCCGTTCTTTTCGCGTTCGTGTCGGGGCGACTCTTTCCCGCCCGTTTGTCTTGGAGAATGGTGTGCCTCAAGGAGGTGTTCTTAGTGTCGTCTTGTTTGCTATAGGGATCAACCCCATTGCTCAGCAAGCTGCTGTTCCCCAGTCATTGTTTGTCGATGACTTCGGCCTGCGCTTTCGGGCAGCTCGCATGCAGACCTGCGAGCGGCATCTACAGCTGGCAATTAACAAAGTCCAGACCTGGGCGGTAAGTAATGGTTTCCGGTTTTCTCCGGACAAGACTGTGCATCCACTTTTGCCGCCAACGAACACTGCACCCGGATCCTTGCCTGTACTTGGGACAGGCACAAATTCCTGTTGTCCCACAGGCACGTTTCCTGGGTCTGGTGTTCGATTCCAGGTTGTCTTGGCTTCCACACTTACGTCAGCTTAAAGACAAGGCTTTGCGGGCGCTTAACATCTTGCGGGTCCTGTTGGACACTTCATGGGGTCCCGATCGCGCTGCCATGTTGCGCCTCTACCGAGCCCTTGTCCGCAGCTAACTTGATTATGCGTGTATGGTCTATGATTCGGCTAGTGACTCCACTCTTCGGATGTTGGACACTGTGCATCACAGTGGCCTGCGTGTGGCGACTGGGGCTTTTCGAACTTCTCCAGTGGTCAGCCTCTAATCTGAGGCCTCGGAGCCACCTTTGGCCATTCGTCGGCGACAGCTTACCATTCAGTATGCTGTGCGTTTGCGTGCTGTGCAATCCAGTCCTGCTTGGTCCATGGTTTTTGGGCCAGACTTGCGAGTCGGTAGACGCAGGGTGGGTAAGGGTGATTTCCGCGATAGGCTCCAGCAGTCCTGTCAGGAGATAGCCTTTGAAATGCCCTGCGTCTTGAGGCTTGGGAGAATGCCAGTTGCCCCTTGGCTTGTCCCAGGTGGCAGTTTCATTTTTGCTCTGGCGTCCCTCCCGAAGGGTTCCACTCTACCAGCAAAGTACTTACAGGAGTCCCGGCGGCTGAGTTCTCAGTACGCCGGTTATCAGCGGCTGTTTACTGATGGGTCGAAGTCTGACGTTGGCGTGGCGTGTGCTTGTGTGTGTAAGGGTGTAACGGTTGCCCATCGCTTTCCATCAGGCTATTCTGTGTTCTCTGCAGAGCTTTTGGCTCTTGGTTTGGCGGTGGAATGGATCCTTGACCTTCAGGGCACGCATTTCATTGTCTTTAGTGATTCCATGAGTGCCCTGGAGTCCTTGGCGAATTACAATCCTCGGAACCCCTTGACACAACGTGTCCAAGCTTTGCTTTCCCGCTTGCCTGGCCAGCGGTAAACCATGGTTTTCTGCTGGATCCCGGGCCATGTTGGGATAGCAGGGAATGAACAAGCTGATTCTGCTGCGAAAGGGGCCCTTTCTGGCCCTCTCGGTAGGGATCTCAGCCTTGTTCCCTCAGATGCCTTTCCAACTCTGCGTCTGAGGTTACACGCTTTTTGGCAAACCTTGTGGGACAGACAGGACGGTAAGTTACGGGCTATTAAAGGCACTGTCGAGGAGTGGCACTCGGCGTGTCGCCGCAGTCGCCGTGAGGAGGTTGTGTTGGCCCGTTTGCGAATTGGTCACACCCGACTTACTCACTGTTTCCTTTTGCGGGGGTTTGACCCTCCTGAATGTTCTTGGTGTCGACGGCCACTTACGGTCCGGCACTTACTTGTTGATTGTCGCCATCTTGATGGTGTTCGTCGTCGGTTCCATCTTCCGCATGACATTGCGCGTCAGTTGGGCGATAAGTCTGTCCTCCTGTCCGGTGTTTTTCAATTTTTGCAGGAGGTACAGATGTATGACAAGATTTAGATTAGGGGTTTGAATAACATCTCTGTAATGTGTGGTGCAGTGGCAACCCGGACCACTGCACTGTGACTGAGGTTGGCGCTAATGACCAAGTTGTCGACGCGCCATTAAGCCTCAATCCCCCCCCCCCTCACTCCAATGTAAACTAATTTGGGAGTCCCCACATGATATCGTACGCGTGCCACAGTAAACACCGCTTGTCAGTAGTAATAATGTCCTCATTGCTTCTTTGCTCTAGGGTACGGTAAAAATAATTCAAGTGGTCCCATGGTTTTTATGCCGCAATAAAAACATACTTTCACTTTGCAGTATTTCACTTTTGAAGTATGGATTTCAGCCTAATAACTGTAAAATTAGCCATACAAATTAAAGTAAAATAATGCTGTCCAATGCAGTAATATATCGACATTTAGAATTAAGGCAATGCCCAAAAGCCTGTGGTTCTGAATGAGCCTTCCTACATAAAGTAAAGCACAATTGGCCCTCACTCATAACTAAAGTTGAAACTCGGTGTGAGAGTAGCCCTCCTCCGTACGCACAATTCAAGCCTATCACCTCCCTCCTCAATATATTACCGTTCTGCCAGGCTTCTCCCTTACACACCATGCCATATGCGATTTGTGCAGTCGGTTTAACTTGCAGCATCCACCTTACTTTCACCAATCCTGGAAAGACTGAACGAGTCCTGCATACAGACACGTGACATCTATCGACCAAGTCCAAGTGTGCTTATGGGTGGAGTCGGTTAAAAGACCTACCTGTTCTGGCTGCAGATCAGCACTGATCGTTAAATTCATAATTCACTACAACAACTTCAATAAGGCGTGGAGGTACTGGCCACTAACTTATCGATATCAGCGGTGGGTTCAACCTGAATAGTTTGTTTCGCGAAAATGGCGGAAGGATTAAACGTAACACTAAGCGTGCAAAAAAGGGAATCTTACATTTTGTTGGGGGGAAGGAGGGGGTTGGATGTGCCCTACAAAGCTAGGTGTGTACGGGCCAAGATGTAGACTTGTGGGAAACTTACCCACAAATTATGTGTTGCAGCTGTGCGTGCTAGGCACACAACAACAAAAAAAAAAAAAACAACGTTAGTCATCATTTTATTTCACTTCAACAATAACATATCCCATTAGGACATCACATCAGTTATGAAGGCAGTTTAGTTTTCTACAATGGATTTTAACAAGAATGAAACGAGAATACAATGACATGTAACACAATCAATAGAAATGTAAAAGTTGCACATTCCACTTTAATTGCAGGTCTAGAATCAAAAAACGGTCACTACGAGTAACAATAAATCTTAGTTTTTACAGTACTTTCGTAAATGAATAAATTAACAAATCCATTTACCTCCACAATTTGGTCAATTACCGCCCGTACCAAAGTTTTATTTGGGACCATTAAATTGTAGTTAGTAGCTATTCACAATTTTTTTTTATAATTTCACAAACTATAAATTTCCAGTCCCTTTAAAACAATGGCTTCTCCTAGGGAAATGGATAGACGAGCAGCATTCCGAACACAGCGTGGACTAGAAGCAATTCAAGACGTAGGTAGGAACCGACAAATAGCTGGCTTGGAGGTCGTTTTAGGTACCATAACAGGTTTACCGTTGACCCATGCTTCAGAGTGCCATACGAGAGTGCACCCCTGACTATCATTCTATAGAATGTGAACTTAATGGAGCAGTATATCCGTCTAATAGTTACGACGAAATTCAATAAAGCGCACTTGACCGTCTGTCCAGAACTCCACCTTCATATTCCGTCAACCAATTTTATATGCTATGTGACGTCACACGACGACTTGAATGGAGCGTTTGTAAGTAAAATAATAATGTAACATAACATACAAAAGATTCATGAGATATAAAATAAGCTCCATAAAAATAATACATTAACCAAGGTTAATTAATATTCCATTCAAGCAATAGATTTTCAAATAGTGAACATCCGTGTTTTTGGTTCTTTGTTAAATGGCCATTGTCCTTGTGTGGAGCCAACACAAGTACTCTGTAACGGGGTAGGTTCAGTCGCCAAGCAAGTGACGATCCAATGGCCACGCGTCATCAGTGGAAAGCAGAGTAAACAGTGGACTATTTCTCCACACTCGGCCATCATTGGCTAACCCAGGCCATCTACAAATATTTCGGTGAAATGCATATTCGCATCGCACATTGCTTGAAGTAAGATTGAGTAGTACTTTACGGTTGTAGTAACTTTGCTGGTCTTCCTGTGGTGCCTTTATTTCTGAATGGGTGCAATCGATGTTCGTACCCAGGAATGATTTTTGACGCAGTTGTTCAAACCCTTCAACGATGTGGTCCATTTCATGCAGTGTGTGTGTGGCCACTTGACATATGCCGCAAGGTATTTTCAAATAATAGTGCAGCAGACTATAATCATGCAATGCACATGACCACGTCCAACACCAAACCTGTTTCCAATCCCACAAAAAGATTTTGGTTTGAAGTGTCCACACTGTCAATAAGATTGAATCTTGAAGTGGATTGCGACCAACTTTCCCACTGACGTAGTCTCTTGAATCTTGATGTAAGACGAATTAATGCCTAAACAAAAGCAAAAATGTTTCAGTACGTGTTTGTAAATGATATGTGCCAAGAAACAATATTTTCAAACTGTAGTAACAGCGTTAAGTATATTAGGGCTAGATGCAATTTTGGATTGTTTCTTTATCAATTTTACAACATCCTCTTCGTTTTGTTTGGCGCAGTAATAGGCTACAATTTCTTTTCAATTGGAAGAAGCATTGAGTGTATTTTATTTACTGCCTAATACGATTTGTGTATATTAAATAACCAAAAAAAAAACCTAATTACACTAAAAAAAATTAATGTTTAGTTCAGCGTCCAAGTACAAGTCGACATGGACAGGGTTTTTTTTTTTTATTTACGAAGGGAGAAAAAATCTTGTGAAAATCCCATTTTTGCCAAAAGCGAAAGAAAGGAAGTGCCAGGGCTCGGGAGTGTTCACGATACAGGCTTTTTACGTCGGCTTCGTTCACTTGCTTTTGCCCATTGTTCTACTATGCACTACACAACAATGAACGAAAGCAAAATGAAAGAGGACGAAACTAACCCATAATATTACTTGTTTCATCTCTTTCTGGGGTCGCGATCAAATATCAAATAACTGTTCATTACTATTTTCTCGTACAACCCAGTTTAACAATTGGCTGGTTTTAACCTAATAGACAGGTGCGAAAATAGTGCTCGAAGCTGTGAAGCAGATGGGTATTTGAAGCCAGGCCGACACTGGTAGAAAATGGCATAATGCAATTTCTACTCGAGCTGGAAGGTTGACGCCTTTTTGCGTTGCTTTGGTAAAAATAGGATTCCGGCAATGAATCAACAGGCCTGGACCTTGGAAACGAAACCCACACCTCTTGTCCCAGACGACCTTGTCACAAGGGATGCAATATAAAGCGATAATTTCAACATGAACGTGTATACATTTATTAGCATCATGGGTTAATTTGCCCTGCAACACTGCCGTAAAATAAAAAAAATAAAATAAAAAAAACGGGTGGTGGTCAGATTATTTTAAACAATTTTTTTTGTTGAAATAATAAATTCTCTCCATCTTGGAAGCGTCCAGAATAATCCCCAGGACGTCGAATATCTTAACAGGGCCGATTCTAATGACAACCACATAAGTAATGACATGGTATGCAAGCCAGCACATTCAGAAGCATCAATGGTTAAAAAGTCGTCAAGGAGATGCAGAATGTTTGAAAGTTTGTAATGGAGCTCCAGAACCAAGCATAGAGAAGACGCAAATGGAGCACGAACCAAGAACTAAACACACACAAAAATAGTATTGGCTTTCCCACCGTACCCCATGAATGTGCCTGGGTGAATGGGAATGAGCTTAAATGCATCGGCAATGTCCACTTTACAAAGAAAGGTTTCAGACCGATTCCGGAAATGAATCTGGTCACATCATCAAGACGTGTGTATGAAAGTAAAAACTTGGACTGGACTTGTCATTGAGCTCATTTAAACAACAGTTATGGGATTGTTATGAGATGAGAGGTCAACGACAAGCAGCTGTTTTCCCCAAATACTTCCCAGTTGTCAGTTCGATGGGGTTGATTTCAACGGTTGGGAAGGTGGAGGGAGTCAGATAGCCCTTAAAAAGTTTACTTTCGATAAGCTGAGAAATAGCGTCTGGTTCGCACCTCGCAGACAACAGGTTGCTGCATTCCAGGAAGGTTTGTGGCAAAGCTTCAATGCACGGAAGCGTGTGCATAAACCTTCCAAATGTTCCTCCACAACTGCCGTGTTTGGGAAAAGAGCAAATTCTTTTTCTAACTCGTCGACATCAACAGGGGTCGCATTCATAGAAAATCCTGGAAGTCATGAAGTACACTTGGCTGGAGCCTTACCATGCCCTTAAACCTCTTCCCCCCCCCCCCCCCCAATCATGCTGCCTATTGGCATCCGGGGCCTTGCAAACAGTAGCATGGTGCTGCTCCTTACATAAACTGCATGCATGGGCATAGGGGCATATGCGGCGATTGCACCCTCTCTATCCATTAAAGTTATTGCACACTTCAACTCCGTTAAAGAAAATCCTGGGGCGTCCAAGCACATTTGAATTGTTGGTGTGGTAAGTCCCTGACGAGACTGTGTGGGATGTTTTGACCGCTTCCAAAGGGCACAGAAAAGTGGAGCAGGAAAATGAGGGAGGCCATGGGAGGTCAAATAGCACTACAAGTACAAATGGCACAAGCTAGACGCCGCAAACCAGCAACACTATCTAAACACTTCAAACGATTGCGACACCATGTTGCTTAAGAATAATGTCAGCTTTCTTAAAAAACAGCTAAGTGGTATTGATATAAAGCTGGTCCCCCCCCCCCCCCAAAAAAAAAAATTCCTATGCATGTCCTGTATATTTCGCAAATAAATATCAAGCTTTTTGTGGCGTTAAGGAAAAGCGGCACACGTCACAGATTTAAAAATGCAAAAGCACAAAAAATTCCTGAATGGGTAGTGGATGTTGCAGCCGATGTTCGTTGGCCTTTAAGTTTATCATGAGGCCATCTGCAGTATAAAAAAAATCTTGATGTGTCTGGCATGGCAGACTGATGGAATGGAGAAATGACGTCAGCAAGATTCATGTTCTTACAGTCGATTGTGTCCTGTCTTGTTTAAGCGCTCACAGAATCCGCATGAGGGAACGTGTCTGCTGCAATGCCCCACCAAAAATATGGAAATGTTTGCCCCGCAATGATTACCGGTACAACTAAATTGCGTGTTCCTACAATTTCGTGGTTTTTCCTCCATTTTGCTGCACTTGCCTACGAGGCTTCACGTGATCCCTCAAGAAATCCAAATGACAATAATATTTCCTCTGACAAATGGTGATGGCACCCGATCCACTCCTCTTCTTATCTTCTAATATTTTCCTTTCCTTGTTATAACGGTCACACATGGTCTTCCACTTTTTACTGACCTCCTAGCCTAAACAAAAACACAGAGATGTAACGAAACGTGGTCGCTTGTGCATGCATACTTTATACTGGGGTACACTGTCAATCGGCTTACCTGTCATCCCAAACATTTCCCCGATGATCTGAAACGCATTTTCTCTTTTAATGACGTCTCTGTACTCCTTCATTGTTGTTTCGTACAAAAAAGGACGATCGCGGATTTGTTGGATTATTGTTCATCCAAATCATATATTGGAGCGTCTGGCCGACATGAAGAGAATTGAGTCGACATGTTGGCTACGAAGATTGATCACGTGACTTCGAGCTGATAGGCGATTGGCTAAGCTTGTTGAACGGAATGGAAATTCAGCTCCGCGAGGAGAATTTCCATAGTTAAGTAAGCGATGCATTCTGGGATCAAACCAAGGCGGGGTTTTTCCGCCAAATCAACTGAACGGAACGTTCCGTGCAAACATAGACGAGGGGATAAACTTGATGCTCTCGCGCTGGAAAGCACATGACTTCGCTACCCCCTGCCTTGAAGCACGTGGCTGGTTGTAGCCTTCCATTCTCGGTCGTGGGGGAGGCCAGCTGCGAGCAGAAGGAATTGCCTGCCAATACAAGCACTTAGGTCGAGGTGAAGCCCTGGCCACATGAGGATGTCAAAAAGCCTGGGGGCATTTCAGCCGCTGCACTAACGTTATTCATTGAAAACAAAGGACGGATTTAGCTGCCATTGCCTCTGCTAAGTAAAAACTAACTTTTGTTCAAAGCAGGCCTATAAGACTTGTCAATGAAGTTCAATAAATATCGACCTTTTTTTGACAATTTTGTTGTATTGGTGAGAAACTGGCTGTTACAATTGCATGCATAGTTCAAGCAATTATTCATATCCCTTAAGCTTTAGGAGAAATAAAATAACTTGTGGGATTGCACTTGCCGCAACACAGGAATTTTACATAGGCTGAAAGACTAACTAACCAATAGTTCAATAAAAGTTTAAAATTGTATTCTAATGGTAAAAAAAAAAACTTTGTTTATTGCAACTAAATGCAGCTAGGCCTGCAAGATAGCATTTTATTATTTGAGAAAATAAATTGTGAGGCTATGCAAACGACACAAAAAAGAAGTTTTGCTACTAGGACTACGCCACACCAACCTCAACTATCTTTGTCAAAGCTCTTTGGGCAAACACCAACAGAACAAGCTTTACAGAAGTAAGTTGATCGTTTCCTTTTTTTTTAGTTTTTGGTTCCAAATGCTCGTTACAGTTCATTTCTTTCAGTCTCATTCTGTTAGTCGTCATTTGTAGCCTAGGTAGTTTACTGATAATGCAAAGTGAATTGTTCCCTTCAGAAGCACGAACAGCGGCATTATCAGTGTAGTTACCAATTAAAGCGTCAATGACAGATTTCAGAAACCTCTCTCGTGTTAGAGGGATGTAATCCTGTTCATAGAGTATTCAGGGTCTTTCTTGTGGCCAATGTCTCAACATAAATGATGTAGGGGTTCATTTGGCTTCTGTAAAGTAAATTTATAAATACTTTATGATACCATTTGTTTGACTGCTGAGATGCCGATTGTCTTCGTAATTTTAGATTTTCTGATCCGTATGATCAACACCTCCCATGTTTTTGTTGTAGGTGTTACTTGTTTCGGGGATTTATCAACTTCTTTTACTATGTCGCAAGTCGACAAAGTGGGGACTGGCTTTGGTTTGGATTTTTGCAGTGCACAAGAAAGTCCATAACAACATCATAGCCTTGTTCAAAATCGGATTTTAAAATTCCTCCCACTTTTCCAGAATATTCGTGGAAGTGGTACACATATCCAGCAACTGATTCACAAGAATCCAAAGCTACACACCCTATCTGTGATGCTTTATGTTTGGCATATATTATTTTACTTGCTTCCTGTTTTTTAGCTCCAGTAATGTACTTATAAAAGCACATAAAAATAAACAAATACTCGATTTATATGGTCACTTAAAGGCCGCAATTTGAAGAAATAATTAAATTGTGAGTCTCTCCTCTGTTCTTTGCTATTATTGTTAAAATGCTAAAATCGCAAAATAATAATAATATAAGTTGTTGCAAACGCAACCGGAATTAAACATAAATTTGCCGTGCACCATCACTTCACCAAAACCAGGTGTTCGTTGCCATTTATCCTTGGTGTTTCAGTAGTCCCTCATACGTGGTTTCCACACAAGGCACATATTTAAAATTACACTAAAAAATTCTTTCAGGCAACCAATGTTCATCAAATCGGTCGCAAGACGTTCGTAAGTAGCAGAAGGTGGCTTTTTTTATTCAGCTACGCCTTTCATATACTTGTCGTCAAATTGCCGAAAGTAGCGGTTGGATTCTCGGCAAAAAGAAACCAAAATGTCTTGGTTAAATATCAAAAAGTTTAATTGTTTAATAAAACGTCGAGGTAAATTTGGGGTCCACAAACCTTCTAAAATACATGTCTAGACAAGCGTTTGCTTTCATCTTCGTCCCCGACTTTGCTCCACTTTTGTTTTGGTTTTGTCTCTGGCGGCGCCGCCACCTTGAATTTGGTCGGCATTGGCAATCTCATCATCGCTTTCTTTTTCGCTATCACTTTTCGACAATGATTCAAATGAAGAAAATCCAGTGCTGCTGTCGCAACCGCTGGATATTTCATTTCTTGCTTGCAATCGAGCACGGGATTCGTTAATTTCTTCCCTATCAAATCCATGAAAACAATCGCTGTTGGCCATTGCTCTGCGGCTCGCTTGTAAAGCAGTGTAGGGATCTCTGCCGCTGCCCGCTACTACAAACTAGCCGATGAGAGGTTGCCTGTGGTTGGCTATTCAAACCTGCATAGTTGTTGAAACAGCCACTCAGCCTAACCTCCGATACCAACAATGCTTCTCATTGGTTCCCGCCCCAATTACGTCAAAATCAAGCTGCAAAACACAAAGCCAACTGATCGGCTTGTAGGGCTCTAGCGCGCGATGGAAAGCCAACAATTCTGCTTTTAGGACCCAGAGGGTTAAGAAACATAGGCTTTGCATCGGGCTGTAATTTTACTTCAGCCTTGAAAGTTTGGGAGACGATCAAACAAACTTGAGAGGCAGCTTTTAAATGTCCTTGCACACCACAGACTTGACATTTGTAGCCTTTAAACTTACATTGAGGGCATCTATGCCCCTTAAATCCATCTTCCGCCGTTTCCATCTTCCGCATGACATTGTGCGTCAATTGGGCGATAAGTCTGTCCTCCTGTCCGGTGTTTTTCAATTTTTGCAGGAGGTACAGATGTATGACAAGATTTAGATTAGGGGTTTGAATAATAACTCTGTAATGTGTGGTGCAGTGGCAACCCGGACCACTGCACTGTGACTGAGGTTGGCGCTAATGACCACGTTGTCGACGCGCCATTAAGCCTCAATTCCCCCCCCCTTAAATCCACAACAGAAACAGATAAGGTGCGGCGCGGGGATTCGCGTGCGCTTAATGGTTACGGCTAGAACAGACTGAGACCACACGTATTTTGAGCCCCAGCCTATTCTCACCTCACTGGTCTTTCGTCCCCGTATTTGATGCTTCGTTTACGGCAACTGTGGGTGTCGATACTACGTCGTTGGGTTTTGTCTATTAAGGAGCACGATCCACACACCTGCGTCGTGTGTGGCTCGTGGCTTTCTGTTCCTTTCTGATCCTGCTTCAACAACTTATTCTGTATATACACTGCGAACGAGCTGTCGATATATTGCCAGAAGGCGCGCTCGTGTACGGGCGTGTCTTACGAGACTGCTGCCCGCCACGCTAGCATTGCAGTGCAGCACCTTTAAGGGGCGCTTCTTAGTGACTGCCCATCCCAGTGTCATCTCGTAGTACCGGGGTGCCACATCCCCCTCCCCTAAAAATATGGTACAGCCAAAAGCAGGCCAATATTTCTGTACAAAATATTTATTCCCGAATTTCAACTTTTAAGTCCGAAAATTTGTTGCCGTCGTTTTTTCAAAATGTTGATATATTAATCACCAAAAGTACTTTCAAATTGCATTAACCCATTAAAATTTCGCCCTAACAACCTTGGCTGGTTCCTCGGGCCTAGTGCAGGCTGTGAGTTAAAGAAATTTAATATCTCTATGTTTTTCACAGGGCACTCCGTTAATTGGATGTCCTGGTGGAAAAAGACATATATGGTAACACTACCCCTTTTATTGGATACTAATATCGCGCACACAAAAAAAAAAAAATGTTCATGTCATTCTTGCTGTAGCGTCCTTGGTTTAGAGTTTGAGTGCACACAAAAGTCCACCACAGTCATAAGTTTTGTGCCACTTATTGTCTACTTTACCGAAATAGTCGTTTCTGTGTCTTTTGTAACCAAGTTATCTCATCTTCTGATGCCTCCACTTCCACGTTGTCTTCCTCATGGTCCTCGAGCAATGTCATGGCGGAAATAATTTTGCATAGCTCCTCCACCACTTCGCTGACCTCTGGCTGCTGACCTCTGCCTGTTCCATGGCCCTTTGTTGGTGGAAAACCTCCTCTCCTTTTTGCACATGGAAGCTGATGACCAGGTTCTGTTGTCTTGGCGCTGGCCATTCCACCGGATACTTCAGGTCATCCAATGGACCCGACTTCTAGTGTCTTCCTACCCTGGGTGTGGAATGTGGCCTCCTCGTCTTGCTTCCCTCGAAGGGACCCACTCAGGATGCTGCACTTTGCAAATGTCTTTCTGCCAATTCCTTTTCAATTTGGCTGCATCACTGCGAGTTTATGCCTTGCCTCATCCAAAATCGCTCGTGGTCCCTCCTTAAACTGCACCATCCTTCCCTTACAGCTTCTTACCCTCACCACCAGATGTCTGAAGGATTTCGCACTTGCAGTCAACAGCAGTTCTGCCCACCATGTTTTTGACAGTCCAGAAGAACTTAATAAGGCTCTAACAGAGTCCAAAAGAGATCGATTTAGCCGTTCAGAAACTCCATTCATCTGTGGCGAGTACACGTTTGTGCGTTCGGCTTTTATTCCCAGGTCCCGAATTTCCAGTCTTTGGTGGTCTTTCTACCATCTTCATTGGTTCTTCTCTCCCTACTTCTTCTTGTATGGTCGGCACACTTCTTACCACCACCTCGAAGTTTGGAAACCAGGCTGTGACATGCGCTGGTCGCAAAACCTCTTTCCATTCGCAAACTTCTCCTACTTTTGGCCAAACTGCCTTAAACTTCTTTCCAAGTCTGGTTAGCTTGATGCTGTCGGCTTCTAGGCACTGGGGGTTCCAACCACATTTTGCCATCTAACTTATCGTGTTGCTGATGTGCCTCCCTCTCCTGACGTCCTTTCATCCTCTCTTCCTTCTTTCGTGCCCGATGTTCCGCGTCTTCCTTCCTTCTTGCTTCCTTTGCGTTGCATTCTTCCTTTTCCCTTCGTGTCTTGTCCACCACTTTCTTGTCGTACAAGTGTCCCTTGTCTTTTTTACTACTTTCGACTTTCTGCTTGTATTGCTCCCGTCGTCTCTTACTCATCCATCCTTTCTTTCTTCTTCTCAGTTGTCTCTGCAAACGCCGGGCGACCTTGCCTCCTTTTCCCGTCCTCCATCTCTCTACGCATGGGTTGTGGCCTGTCATTCTCGTTTGCTGATTCTAGGTGTTTCAACGTTTCAACGTTTTATCTAAAAAAAAAAAACGTGTGTTGCTTCAACGTTTAAATAAAAAAACGTCGACTTCTAATTCTTCTTGCGAGAGGTTCAAATTCCGGCTGGGCCCCAACGTGCGGCGCGAGGATTCGCGTGCGCTTAATGGTTATGGTTAGAACAGACTGAGACCACACGTATTTGTGTTTTGAGGCCCAGCCTACTCTCACCTCACTGGCCTTTGTCAATTGGCGTCAGCGAACCAGACTGGTCGACCTCGTCCCTGTATTTGAGGCTTCGTCTACGGCAACTTTGAGTGTCGATATTACGTTGTTGGGTTTTGTTGGTCAAGGAGCACGATCCACACACGATCAGCGTGGCTTTCTGATCCTGCTTCTTCTGTATTTATACTGCGAACGAGCTGCCGAAACGTTGCCAGAAGGGTTGCTAGACTGCTGCCCGCCACGCTAGCATTGCAGTGAAGCACCTTTAAGGGGCGCTTCTTAGTGGCTGCCCGACCCAGCGTCATCTCGTAGGCAACCCGGACCACTGCACTGTGACTAAGGTTGGCGCTAATGACCAAGCTGTCGACGCGCCATTAAGCCTCAATCCCCCCCCCCCATCACGTAGGGCCGGGGCGCCACAAGGCTTATTGCCTTTATCGCCTGTTTCTCTTATGACTTTGTAATCATTCGAGGTGCCATCTTTTAATCCCAATACATATTTGTCAGCTGCCTGAGCAGCTAACGCAAGCTTACAAGTTTCTTCAAAAGGTAATTGAGCCATACTCATTAATTCCTTTTGACTAGTTTCTCACTAAGTACGCCAGGTATCAGGCGGTTAGGCAACGCATCTTTTAGGAATGTATTATAGTTACAATAACGAGTTAAGCGTTTAAGATCAGCAATGTAACTTGGTAATGACACCCCTTGTAGCTGGTCACGCTTGCCAAACTTGAACCTCTCCCTAGCAACCTAGCAGCATAAATTGCGTGGGTAACTCGCTCTACCCTCGTTTTAAGCAAGTCTTCTTAGTCTACTAGTGCTTCTACCAGTTGTGCTCAGTTGAGTGTCGATATTACGTTGTTGGGTTTTCAGTTGAGCACAACTGCTAGAAGCACTAGTAACCTAAGACGACTTGCTGAAGAAATAAATCCATCAGGGTGCCATAGTCATCTACACCAGACTTTTGTACAGTACCTTGATTACTTGAAGCACCATGGATTTATAACCCCACTAGGGCCTAAAGAGTTTCCCCCATTTAAAATCCTTCGTGGACCTTGGACTGAACAGAGAAGAGGAACCTGTAGCACGTTTGTTGGCGATGGTGATTGAAATTTTTCCAGGATTAACTCAACTCCAAGTTGTCGACGCGCCATTAAGCCTCAATCCGCCCCCCCCCCCCCCTTAACTCAACCGCATCTAAACACGTCCAAGAAAGGTAAAAAAAAATACTTTGCTTATTTCACTAAGGTAATATCAAGACTTTTAAAGGCTCTGGGTCCTGGCCCACTCTTAGCCATTTTGGTATCTTGCATTTAGCTCACAGAAGTGGCAGTACTACACTATACAGTCTGCCTTTAAGGGCACATGCAAATTAGAATAGACAGGTGCTGTCATAGCCTTAGCGGCTCCACCTAAAAAAGGGTGTAGTAGCAGACACTACACTTGTGTAGTGTTGTTACACTGGTACTGCACTTCTCTAATAGTTCTACGATATCTGTGCTTTTCGCTATGCTATCTGTCATCAGCAGGAAATGAATGGAGAGCATGACCTACACATTGCTGGAAGTTTTCGACATGTATTAAATACAAGGCTTTCTTCACATTTGCAGCCCAATCATGCAACTTATCAATTTTCTAATACCAGGAAAACACTTGTGGAGGACACATAGCACATGCTCTGCAATCTTTCCCCTTGTTTGAGAAGCGGGATTGACAGTGCAGAATTTCCATTTTTTTTTTTTTTTACAAAGGAGGTTCTTGCACCGAGATAAGGCCTCGCCCGATATCTATCTCTCCACCTATCAAACACAACGCATATTGCAACAAAGCCCTGTAACAGTTCCTTTACTTGCGTTACTGCACCCTGATTGACATGGTAGCGAATGTTGGTAATGAAACATGGGAGAAATTCTTTGTGAAGAAATCAACAAAACCTGGCTTTGACACAGTTTCAAATGGAAGCATGTCATGACAAAGCCGTAAGAGTAAATCACGATTTAGTTCCTGCTGATTAGTGGCAACAGTAGAACTTGAAGGTACTGCAGACCAGGGTTGAAAAAATCTTGATTTTTGCAAAAAAATCCAAATAATCGATTTTTTAAAAATTTAAATCGATGATTTTTTTGATTTAATCAAATTTTTTCCAAAACTAGAGCAAACATTATTTAAAAGTTGTGGGACTAACATAGCTTAAAAATTATTTTGGTAGTAGTAGGCTGCAATTGCATATTCAAAAAGCTTCAACAGTAATTATGAGAGCTAAGTAGGCTATTGTTTTGTAGTCAAACTTCAACAGTAGTATTTTAAGAACTTAGTACAAGTAGGACATTGTTTTATAGGCCTACTCATAACATTTTTAACAGTAATTACAGCAACTTCGTAGGCCGTTGTTTAATATTCAAGATAGTCTCAACAGTAATTACAAGAATTTAGTAGTAGTCGGCTATTGTATTGTACTCAAAGTAACTGCTACAATAAGTAACCTTACTAGGCTTTAGCTGTATATTTAGTGACCACTGGAACTTTATTGGTGATTTAATCATTGATTAAATCATGTCGATTAAGTCATTGCCAACCCTGCTGCAGACGTACAACGAAATTTTTTTGAAAAAATCATACGCGCAATTTTGCTTGTCATCATTTACCTCCCAAATATTATAGTGCTTCAAATTTAAATGTTTATTCAGATTCTCAGTAGGCGTTCCGTTCCTGTAAAATTTTCATTGTTGCTAATACGGTACGTTTTTTCCTGTGTTTCTGCGTCAAGGCACAAACTGCAATAAAGCCTGCGTTATCTACAGTTTTATCTGTTCACTTCTTAACTGATTGATTCATCTAAGTAACAAATCTACAATTGCAGCTTTGTCACTTTGAGTTTGTACTGTTCTTCCACGTTCTTGTTTGAAGCTCTTCTTGAATTTCTGGGTAAAGGCATATCTCTGTACAATAGTAATGTCTCTCACCTAAAATAGTAATGGCTCACCAGGACAAACGCATGCCCCCACACCCCACATGCACAGACACACAAAAGGCACGCCATGCCCACAGACGCCCCGCACAGACATCTTGCTCCCCACCCCCAGAAAATGTGCACCCTTAACACACAGAAACTCCTCCCCAACAAAAACGTACCCCACCCTCCCCCACGCACAGACAGAAGAAACCGCCCCACCTAACAAAACGCTCCTCCTCCCCCCACAAGCAGTCATCTTCCTAAGCATATGCATCCCCAAAACAAAAAAAAATGCACCCGTAAGGAAAAACGCACCCTCTACAGCAACAAAACAGAAGTGGATACCGCTAGCTCAGTGGAGAGCCAGACGACCTCGCCAAGGTAGGGTAAGTAGTACGCATAGTTTATTTGTATTATTGGTGCAACCTCTAACTACATGTCAATGTAAACTGCACAAACTCTGTTTGTACTATCTCTTCCTACCAAAGTGGCAAAAATAACGGCATAATTTGTCGCCGTAAGGATTTATGTAACTTTAAAAAACTACTGCTTGCGGTTTTCCTGCCTTTGGACAACAATCTGTTTTTTCATTGTTGCCGATTATTACTGAGTGGGCTGGATATCACTCAAAAGGGCAGTAAATCGTTATGAACCCACGCTAGTAGTATTATTGTCCCTTTTTCCCAGAAGAAAAAAATGTTGCAAATTTTTAATTAACTAACTACATCACTCCCTACAAAATAATCGTACCGAAACTATCCACAGGCTGTGTGACGTTCTCGTCTTTACTGTGAAATAGTTATGGTTTTTATGTTTATAGTTATTTCACAAATAAATCACGCACATTTCCACAAACTAGACACTTACTCCTATGTCCAGCAAATCTTCAACAACTAACTGCTGTCATCATCAAGCTTTTAAGGTTGATTTAGTCCGTGATCACATCTTGCTTCAACATTGTTTACAAGTGCCGTTTTCGAACTCGCCGGTAATCTTGGCCTACTACATTTTTCAGGCCGTTGCACGTCGGCATTCTGCTCGCTCAGTTCCCATCGCCTACTCAATTCTCTTTATAGTTATGGTCATCCACTCGTTTTTTTTTCTTATTTTCGTCTATTTTTCTCCTATTAGATTTTCCTAAAAGGAGACTTAAACGACCCGGGGTGCTGTTATAGTTGGATCCCGTCCTTCAAATTAATTCTACGCGTGTTCGATATGAGCTTCTCCGCAAGTGCCTATGTCCTTACACATTTACTGAAGGTTTAAAACTGTTGTTTAACCCGGTTGCATCAGTTGGTAATGATTCCAAATCCAACTTGAATATGCTGTACGCATTGCACCTACTTATTTCGTGGAGAACACGAGAAACCTTGCTGTTGAGTCATTGACTATGACTATGGGTTAGTTCTAGAAAGTCCACTGTTGAAGCTGTTGAGGTTCCCTGAGCTTCTTCGCTAGAGCCGTGTGAGTGCTCCTTATGCTCCCATTACCCCCAAGCGGGATCGGATATCTGCTATCAAATCGTCCGCATAGCCATACCTTAGGTTTCTACAACCAACCCAGTATGTTTTTTTGTAATTTTTGTTTCTTCTAGCGGGATCGGATATGATGTGCTATCAAATCATCTGCTAGGCCATACCTTAGGTTTCTACAACCGATCCAGTATGGTTCCCAAAACTGGGCTTCTAGTCTAGCTTGGGATGAGCGGTAGGTTAGTAAATGTGCTTCCAATCGTGTCACAGGACCTACCACGTCATCTTCTACCCACTGTGTAAACCACTCCTTCTGAAACAACCGTAAATGCTAATATTCAACTTTTCTCGCCGCGTGCACCATAACCTCTATGGTACATCAATAAACAATCCAAGACAAAATTCAAACTCACCATAAGCCTGATGTCTTTCATCGTTTGAAAAGGGAACGTTTATGTTGTTCTCCATGCTTTTTTTTTTAAAGAGTGCGTCGTTTCCTTCATGCCAACACTAGGGTGATGTATGATCATTCTCGAGCTGCTACTTGCGTACTTGATAAATTGAAATTCTTTGCAAATCCACTTTGCGCTTCTTATTTGCTTTTTTGTTGTTTTGAGCTTGTTCCATTGAGCTTCTTTCATACAGCTTCCAATCAAGAACAGCTGACAAGATTTAGATTAGGGGTTTGAATAATATCTCTGTAATGTGTGGTGCAGTGGCAACCCGGACCACTGCACTGTGACTGAGGTTGGCGCTAATGACCAAGCTGTCGACGCGCCATTAAGCCTCGTGTCCCCCCCCCCCCCCAATCAAGAGCATGGTTCTTTTGCCCTTAAATTGAATTGTACCAGATGCTTCCTTTCCCTTATTAAGTCTGTCCTCCTGTCCGGTGTTTTTCAATTTTTGCAGGAGGTACAGATCTATGACAAGATCTAGATTCGGGGTTTGTGTAATATCTGTGTAACGTGTGGTGCAGTGGCAACCCGGACCACTGCTCTGTGAGTGAGGTTGGCGCCAATAACCTAGCTGTCGACGCGTCATTAAGCCTCAATCCCTTATTCCTTAATTCCTCAATCGCTTTTAAGCCTTCCCCTTATTGCAAGAATTATCGCGAGCGTGTCTTAAAGCTCCTCTCCATATTTCCTGCCAAACGCTTTGATTTGCGTGCTTGATTAATGAAAACATTCACGGCGAATGGCTTTTTTCTCTTTTAATTATTTCTGTATTTTTCCTTCTTTTTTTTCATTGTTTACCTAACCTGGTTGCTGGTGTGTCTTGCCGGTAGTCGTGATCCCCTATGTCCCAAATCCCATGGATAGTGTTTGCTTATTGCTTTATTGCTTGCCTTATCTTATTTACTTGTTTGTAGATGTGGTGCACACATCAAAATGATCGTCGGCCCTTGCTGCCATTGCTGATTGGAGATGTCTGGGTCTTTTCCTACCTGGTTGTGTGTGCGGTTATTCTATTTTGATTCTCCTCTTCCTTGGTTCTTTCCTGGTGTTTTTTTCTCTTGAGCTTCTCGATTCTTACTATAGGATCCTCTTCCTCCGGGGTCATGTCTCCGTCTGTGTTTTCCAGTGCGTGCTCGTCGTTGGCAATGTGCTGTGTTGAAGTGTCTGCTTCTAAAAATGATTCTTTTTGGAGCAGATTGAAGATAATGTTTCTTTATTTTCTCAGGCGCCCTTCAGTCCGGCCTTTTGTCTCTTCTTGGTGTTGTATGTCGAACATGGTTTTAAGTGGTTTACGTGGATTTTCCAAGCGTGGTCGCTGTTCTGAGTGTCTATTATCTTGACTACCACTGGACTATAGAATTTCGAGATTCTGAAGGGCCCCCTACCAAAGGCGACTTAGTTTCTCAGAGTTCCAGAAGAAATATGACGGTCTCAGCATAAACTAGCGTGTTAGTTAACCTTGAAATCCCAGGGCTTTGAGTGTTTATCGTAGTATTCCTTTGCTTTATCCTCCGCTTTCTCATTGAAATCTCTTGCCAGCTGATACATTTTCCTCATTCGGCTGTCTGTTAACTGGGCAAGGTTCCCTTCGCCATATCAGGCCACCTCCGGCTCGTACATAATGGAACTTGCTGTTTTTGGTTCAAACCCGAAATGTAAAAATTGTGGGGTCAGGCGAGTGACACCGTGAATACTGTTATTTTCACAGTAAGCTGCGTCGTTTACTTGTGTGCACCACTGTTAAGGGTTATCTATTATGATCTTCTTAAGAATGTCAACTATTGTTTTAAGCCTCAATCCCCCCTCCACCTTTCCATTTACCCATGAAATGTGTTCTACGACACCGCCATGCTGAACCTTTAATGTTCTAGTGAGTGCTTCCATTGTTGCTTTAAGGAACTGAGCCCTGGTCTGAAAGCAATTTCTTTGGGAATGTGAACTTCAGGAAGCAGTTGTTGAAGATAGGTTGTGCCACCGTCATTGCTTCCTTGTTTGGGATTGCTGTTACAATTGCATACCTGGAGAAGGTGTCCACCATTGTCAATAAGTATCTGTTGTTGTTCAGGGAGGCGGTGAAGGGCCCTACCAGGTCCATTTGGCATTGGACATGAGGCTGTACGAGAGCTTCGATCTTCCGGAGTTTTTCCCTATGTTGTTTGTCATCATTTCCTTATGAATGGCATATGTGGCAGTCTTGACGTATTCTGTGATATCCTGTCTCGTTCCCTGCCAGCCGATAGCGTTTGAAATCCATGGCTCCCCTAATCTTCTTTAAACCTCTATGCCCTGCGAGTGGGACATGATGGAATTGATGCATGCACTCTCGTTTGAAAGAAGGCGGGATAACCAGCTGGTGGTATTTCATAAGTCTTCCTACCTCGTGGTTTGCTGGTAAAATCCTGTGAAACAGTCCTGCATTATCTCTATAGAATTTCTTTTCTCTTTTGTCACGATCCGTAATGTTTGATGTCGAATTCTTTTTAGCTGTTGGTTAATTCCCTTGAAGTATACAGGGTGCAGTGTAGTGTATATTGTTTTCTTGTTCGATCCTAAGCTATGTCTAGACAATACTGGGTAACAACTATTAATCGTTGAAACCGGTACCTTGATTTTGCTCAGGGCATCTGCTGCAGTTTTCCAGGACGGTGTTCAATAGAACAGTTGTATTGCCTTAATTCTATTAACGTTCCGTTCTGGGGTTTAAATAGCTACTGTTCATCAGCCCCTGAATCGGTCATGAGGTGGAAATGTCGACCTGCAAGGTAGATTCTCCAATGCCTGATAGCTAGCTGTACTGCTAGACACTCTCGTTGCGTAATGATATATGTATTTCTTTTGAGTATCTGAAGAGTTTCTGTGACCAATATGCCAGTAGGTACTTAATTCCATCTTTTACCTGTATTAACACGGCTCTCATAGCTATGTCACTTTCCACCCCCATTTCTTTATCGAGTCTTGGGTGTTTCAGTAAAGTGGCTTCTATGAGTGCAGTCTACAGATCGTCAAATGCCACTTGGGCTTCGGTTGACCACTCGAACCTTTTTGATTTCTTTGTTAAGGAGTGTAAGACGGTGGCAATTTTCACATAGTCCTTGACATGTCTTCGAAAAAAATTGCCAGACCTACTGAAGCTTCATACATCCTTTATTGATTTTGGTGTGGGGAAAAGCTTTCATTATAGCTATTTTCTATGGGTCTGGCCGAACTCCTTCCGAACTGATGTGGTTTCCTAAATAAATTACCTCGATTTTGTGGAATTCATATTTTGTTCTAGGTGCTTCAAGTGCTGTTATGTCGTCTTTGAGGCAATCAACAAGTCATCCAAGTAGGCGAAAAACTCCTAGTATGTCTACAAAAGCCTCATTGGTGGTCTTCCGAAATGCGGTTGGGGAAGAATATAGTCCTATGGGGACTTTCAGAAAGTAAAAGTACCTAGAATGGGTTGCTAATCCTGTTTCGGGTGCCGCCTCTTTTCAGAGGGGTAGCTGAAATAATCCAACTTTAAAGTCTTATCTTAGATCTGAAAGTCTATCTAAGGCCTCGCTGCGAATTGGCATCGGCAAAGATTGCATCTCAGAAATTGCGTTTAGTTTTCTTAAATCCGCCACTACCCTGTACCCAGATGGCTTACGTGCAAACAATAGACAGGTGACAACCAAGCGCTTGTTGATTCCACTATTACCCTGCCTTCAGTAGCTGATTGCACTTCTCTTCCAAGATGTCTCTCTGGGCATATGCCAGCTGGTAGGGTCTGATGTTCACGAGTTCTGCATTACCCATGTAGATCTCGTGTTGATAAGCACCAGTATATTTTCCTAAGTCGTGTCTGATTTTGCAAATACGTTCTGATATGTGCGGCTAGCTGTTTTACCTGTTCATGTTTAAGATTCTTGAAGTCTCACTTCTGACACCAGTGTAAAATCTTCTATTTACAGTACTCTACTCTAAATACGTCAGGAAAGGTCGAGTGGATGGCCGAAGTGATGTTGTACCGTCGGTTATAAATATATTACGTACATATGAGTTACCCGCGTCCACGTCGCCACACCGTACTAGCTAGCCCCTAGATCATGGCAAACAGTAGCCCGTACAAGGATAGGCCGATAGGCTCCAGCAGTCCTGTCAGGAGATAGCCTTTGAAATGCCCTGCATCTTGAGGCTTGGGAGAATGCCAGTTGCCCCTTGGCTTGTCCCAGGTGGCAGTTTCATTTTTGCTCTGGCGTCCCTCCCGAAGGGTTCCACTCTACCAGCAAGGTACTTTCAGGAGTTCCGGCGGCTGAGTTCTCAGTACGCCGGTTATCAGCGCCTGTTTACTGATGGGTCAAAGTCAGACGTTGGCGTGGCGTGTGCTTGTGTGTGTAAGGGAGTAATGGTTGCCCATCGCCTTTCATCAGGCTATTCTGTGTTCACTGCAGAGCTTTTGGCTCTTGGTTTGGCGGTGGAATGGATCCTTGACCTTCAGGGCACGCATTTCATTATCTTTAGTGATTCCCTGGAGTCCCTGGCGAATTGTGATTCCCTGGAGTCCCTGGCGGAGAGTGCCCTGGAGTCCTTGGCGAATTACAATCCTCGGAACCCCTTGACACAACGTGTCCAAGCTTTGCTTTCCCGCTTGCCTGGCCAGCGGAAAACCGTGCTTTTCTGCTGGATCCCGGGCTATGTTGGGATAGCAGGGAATGAACAAGCTGATTCTGCTGCGAAAGGGGCCCTTTCTGGCCCTCTTGGTAGGGATCTCAGCCTTGTTCCCTCAGATGCCTTTCCAACTCTGCGTCTGAGGTTACACGCTTTTTGGCAAACCTTGTGGGACAGACAGGATGGTAATAAATTACGGGCCATTAAAGGCACTGTCGAGGAGTGGCACTCGGCATGTCGCCGTGAGGAGGTTGTGTTGGCCCGTTTGCGAATTGGTCACACCCGACTTACTCACTGTTTCGTTTTGCGGGGGGTTGACCTTCCTGAATGTTATTGGTGTCGACGGCCACTTACGGTCCGGCACTTACTTGTTGATTGTCGCCATCTTGATGGTGTTCGTCGTCGTTTCCATCTTCCGCATGACATTGCGCGTCAGTTGGGTGATAAGTCTGTCCCCTGTCCGGTGTTTTTCAATTTTTGCAGGAGGTACAGATGTATGATAAGATTTAGATTAGGGGTTTGAATAACATCTCTGTAATGTGTGGTGCAGTGGCAACCCGGACCACTGCACTGTG
>JAHWFP010271267.1:47364-72519 GCA_023313725.1 Lithobius niger
TAATTAAGATAATCCGTTCTAATTACCCTTATACGAAAATATAGATTTATGAAGAAAGAAATTTTACCGAAGGTTTCAAGAAAGACAAATTTTATGTATATATTTGTAGCTAAATTGAGATTTGAAAGTTTGGAAATTTATATTTACTATGTTAACTTTCAACATTATTTTAGTAGGGATGACTGTGGTATAGCTATGGTCTTATGTAAGTCATGTCTATAAGGGAATGTATTCTTAATAAACATGCCACACTTTAACCTAAACTGTAGAGAGTCACTTCTTGCCATTTACTATTAGCCTACAGGTTCACTGCCATAAGAGCTTAGTTAAAGATGTACTAAAGAATAGTATATCACATTGACTTTACGCAGAAGAGCGATTATTTAAAAGAGGCATTCGCTAGCAACAAGCGGTTGATTAACATTGCGCTGCTAAGGCGGATAAAAACTAAACTGATTACGATAATGTTGAGCGAAAGTTTACATTAAGAATCGCACAAAGCGATAAATCAAAATTTTTATTAAAAGAACCATTTAATTCGTTAATGTTTATGTAGTCGTTGAAAATTTTTAATTAATTCTTAACAGTAATTATTGTGAATTTTTGGAGTTTTCTTTCGACTAACAGTAACTAAAATCTAACGAAACGATTTCATATGTAAACTTTTGGTCAAGACGCTAGTATGAAACGACTTTAAAAAAAATTTTTAGACATTGCGACATTTTCAACCATACGCTAATAAAAATTAATTACCAATGTCGTATACATAATACGTTGGGATAATTACATTCTGAATTCAGGAACTAACCAAATTTTAGCGAAACAAAGTTAACGTTAACACGCTTAGCAGACCTAAAATAATGAACAGGAAACATCATCAACTCTAATGTCATTAGGTTAGGAGGAGCCTGCTAGTATGTTCCTAAAACTATTTCCGTAACCATGCCTATGTTAACCTATGTGAAACGATCGCAATTACTTTTTTGTAGCACAGGTACTAACCTAACAGTAAAAGCTACCCTAGCGGGAGAACCACACTTCAATAAATTTTTCAAGGCATTTATTATGCAATTTTTGAATAAACGTTATTTTTCGGAATTACAGCTTCAACAAATTAAGCTAGTTAATCAACATCTATGCCAGTCAATTTATTAGAATTGGCGGAATAATTTGGCACTACCGTCATCTTATTCAGATTCATTATCAATTTCTTCGCTAGAAAATTCCAAGGTATTCGAGAAATCCAAGAAACTGGCATGAATTTCAATAGGAAAATCTTCATGAATTTCAACAAAATTTGAACCATCTGAGAAAAAAAAACGAAATTGTTAAGATTGCCCGTTAAATGATAAATTTGACTTCTAGTATGAACAATTCTTTTTTTTTTTTGGCAACTTAAGTGAGAATCCAACTTGAAGAGTGTCGTCAAGCAAATTTTCTGACAGGGCATTGGATGAATAGTGTTCAGTCGCTTGGCTGGATCCTAAATTGAGTTCGTCCGAACTGCTTCCTTCCTCGTTGGATGTAATTTACATATTATCTATCTCTTCATTTTGAGAGTTCATGAGGAATTCATATTGAAGTTTCCAGCTTTCATGCAGCGATGGAATCTTTCCATAAATGTAATTGAAGAAATACGGGGATAATTCAGGATTTGGTCCAAAATTGAGGATTGCATTAACCTGCAGCAAAGATATGCTCAAGGTAGACATCATTTTGATTAAAAAAAAATTGTCCGGGTGCTTCCTCGTTATCCATTGTGGCTTACAAAATTATTATTTTTTGGGCGCCTCTGAATTATTGACCGGTTGTACGGGAATCTCGGCTTAGAATAAATTGGAATTTTCTTGGAATGAATTTTCCAAAAGTATGCACGAGTCTTGTGATTTTCCCCTAGGTAACGGATAAACAACAGCTAATTCCGTAATTGAGCAACAAGTAGTTAGGTAGCTAGTCTAAAAATGATAGCACACTCAACAATAATGAAGATCTAACAGGGATCGTGTGCCATGCACGCGCTCTATTTTTGCTGTCGGTAAGGCAGTCGTTGATAACAAATAACTTAACGACCTTATTGTCGACAAGCTTGTACAAAGTAACCATTCCCCAGCAATGTGAGTTACTGATTGTAATTCATGATCCATCGTGCTGTTGGTGTTAACTTTTTAAAACAATACTTGAAATGAACAATTAATGCTTTTGGCAGTTGAACTAAGCTAATTGTTAACGCGTTTATCGTAATTGACACCATGATTACCGATATTTCAGAAACGATTGTTGGTTGTTGTTTTTTTTTTTTGTTGAATGAGTAACTAATGCTTAATGGTTACGGTTTGTAGTGAATTCTCATAGACTGGTTGTCTTTTTTTTTCTTTGACTTGGTATTACACTGTTTGATTGTGAATTTTATGAATTTTTTTTGATTGTGATGTTAACAGTATTTTAAATGTTAAAAATAGTTTTCGCTTCTGCATAATTTTCGGGAAAGTGTTCAAGCAATTAAGTTTGCGTAGCGGGAATTACGGGAATAATTTCTGAATTTTGACACTCAAAGATTTCCCAGACCTTACAATAAACATTGCTAATACTAGTCTGTAATGTCACCCTGCTGGAACAGTAAAACGATTAAATTATTAGCAGATGAAAAGCTTAAGCGTCCCCATAGCATCCTTCGTTTTAAATGTTGTTAGTGCGCGCCTTCTTGGTGTTATTTTTGGATAATTTCTGAGAACTATAATGGATGTATGAGTAAATCGATTTGATTTAGTAAATTATTTGTAACTTGCCTTGACGAAGCGAGGACACTTCTTTTTCGGGGGCGGGAACTCTGCAACGACGGTTTTCCACAGCTTCCCTCATTTTCTCCTATACCTTAGGATAGGGCCTTAGTGGGCCTTCTTACTTGATGCTATGGCTCCATGTTGTATACTGTGCGTATTTTTACTATTGATAATGTATTTCAGTGATGCTGTGTACCTTGATGTATGGTCCAGTCCCTAGAGGTCAGACATTATCTGTTACTAGGGGTGGCTTCTAGCAGAGGAGGCTCATGGGATAGCAGGATATGATACAGGGAATACCTTACACCACCTGTGGTGGCTTCTGTCTCTAGCTCTAAGTATAAAAGGCCACGCAGCCCCCTTGAGCTTCACTCTGGGTGCTGGTCCCCCAACCAGCAACAGCTCCTCCTGAACTATGCCACTCTGCTTCAGCCTGCTCTAGAGCATCCTGAACCACTGAACAACATCTCTAAAGGACAGACCGCGTCGCCCTGGAAGTAAACACTAATCTAACCATCCTTCTGGCTTACTTCCTTGAACTGGCTTAAGCGGAGTCGCAACACCCACAGCTTCAAACAGGTGTCGGAAAACATGTTTTAATTTCAAGCGAAGGGTGTTTGACTGATGCTGTTTTTTTTTTAAATCTTTTCCTTAATTTAATGTTGCCAAATGGTATGGACACCGTCTTCCAAGTCTTCCTTTAAATAGTGCCATTCCATACACACCTGTTTAGCTTCTGTATTCAGATGTTCAGGTTGCTTCAGACAATGCCAAATATTTTCCATTTGACAAGGACCAACGTTTTCTGTAGGCAATAATAAATTAGTACAAGAATTAGTCTACATAAGTTTAACGTCACAATGTTAATGCAACAATCATTACGCGAGTATCATTTCTTTTTCCAACAGCGCTTATAATGACATTTAAACACGTACAAGTCAAGCAATAACTCTCTTAACGAGGGGGGTTCCACTACCCCAACATGCTGAAAAACTTCGTCCAAAGGTAATTAATTGATAGGCTACTCAGCCAGCTCCCCTACCCCTTGAAACGGGAAAAGAAAAAATTGCTGTTGCTCAGCTCTTTTAATTGTCGTGAACATTTGCTTTGTTATAAACTACAACGACGACCTGTTAGAGACTGTAAGCTTGAACGAAATACCAAGAAGTAAATAAATTTATTTTTTTCACCCAGTAAAAAATATCCCTCCTTCAGAAAACTTGAAAAGGCAAAATTTTTTTAAACTTGAAAATGATAAGGATCCTAACCCAAACATTATTTTTAACTGGCTGTGATATAATGTTTTTGTAAACACAAGGGGAAATAAAATGGGGAAAGGATCCAATGAAAAGGTTGTGGCCTACTAGATAATGTAGTGAAAAAGAGTCTAGTAGGCAGTTTTCAAGTTATAGAGCATTATTTTCGAATCAAATAAGCAAGGAAAGGTTTGGAGACTTCATTAAATTGAGTTAGGTCAGGAGCTGACACACGCACCAATTTTCGTCTTCAATTTTGCTTTGCATAAGCAACTGGTCTTTCCGTGGGGCAATAAGTTAGGGGGGAATCTTTTTCTCCTTCCCCCTAGCCCCCACCTGATGGGAGTGAGCCATGCTCATGCCAGTAAATTTTTGTCATAAGATTCCATCATTCTGAAAGTTGTAATCGGATTCAATGATCGTCTATTTTTTCGTACGTTACCGTGATGAAATGAGATTGAAACTGGATTCTAACAAAGTTCCAACCACTCAACAGCAATGTATCACAGTACGTGTTGTTCATATCTATAGGAAAGAGAGAAAGGGACACACGTATCACATTTTAG
This sequence comes from Lithobius niger, assembly GCA_023313725.1. Taxonomy (NCBI): domain Eukaryota; kingdom Metazoa; phylum Arthropoda; class Chilopoda; order Lithobiomorpha; family Lithobiidae; genus Lithobius; species Lithobius niger. The sequence goes on from JAHWFP010271267.1 coordinate 51,967, forward strand.
TTTTGATTTTTTAACAGCTGTGGGCTATTCAAGGCAATGTCCAGGAATGGCACTTGGCTTGTCACCATAGCCGGCAGGAAGAAGTGGTGCTAGCCCATTTCCGTATTGGTCACACCCACCTTACTCATTGCTTCCTTTTGAGGGGGGTGGGGGGAGCTATCCATCCTAAGTCGCATTGGTGTCGCCGGCCTCTCAGCAGTCTGTCACATTCTTGTTGATTGTCACCATCTTGATGGTGTTCGTCGCAGTTTCCGCCTTCTGTGGAAAATAGCGTGTCAGTTGCGCGATGCTTCTGTCCTCCTGTACGGGGTTCTTCAATTTTTGCAGGAGGTACAGATATATCTAGATTTGGGGTTTGTTTAATATCGTTGCAATGTGAGGCGCAGTGACATTCTGGGCCACTGCACTGTGACTAAAATTGTCGCCAATGACCTTGCTGTCGACGCGCCATTAAATCTCAATCCCCCTCCCCATCCACAATCGGTTCATATTCCTTAATTTTATCTTTCAAGAGATTCGTTATTGCTCGGACAAAACCAATAATCCTCGCATTTGACGGTTGTTTAGAATAATATGTAACCCCACCCTATGTTTTCAAATATGTATTTCGCATGGTACATCGATCCCGGTTGGCTGATTATCAGTTTAAGCCATCCCATACGACCACGCTTTGGTCATTCACTGCTCAACGCTGGTGTCTGCTACAGTTGCGTTTAACAAATTCTAGCCGTTCTGCGGGAGTAAGGGAAATTCCTTTACTTATCACCCAGTTTCGACGATCTCAGCATTGTGTAACAATGCAACAAGCTTGATAGCATCATCCCAGGCCCGGAGGACTGAAATTTACATCCCAGTCATCCACAATGCCGCTTATGTTGTTAAACCTCGTTGAGGCTGCAACAAGGGGCCAGCACGCGCACATTAAGAAAAAATCTGCTAACGTTTTTTGGCTCAGAAAGCTTGACAATGCGATTGTGCGTGCAACAATGTGTACACAAAAAACTGCACTATTATTGCGTGCTTTTTTGAGTAGCCTACTGCATGCTTGTGCAATGACGGATGCCTTCGGAATCTTGGAGAGCTTGAAAACACACACGTTTTGAAAACAAGGAACACAATTTGTTAGGATAGATTTTCGGACCACTAGAGTATCAAACTACCTGGGTGCAGCGCTAAACTAAGTCTTATTTGGTCCACGCTAGGAACGTTTGATGGCTAGGACGCTGCTTCCCAGCTTTTATAGGGAGTGGATTTGTATTGCTGAAAGTAAAAGCCTGTTTTTTGGGGGTTGTTTACATGCAGTCGACGAATCGGACGCCTTTCTTACACGTACTATTGTAAACCAGGATACAGCTTCAACTGGCTAGTCACTGCACTGTGACTGAGGTTGGCGCTAATGACCAAGTTGTCGACGCGCCATTAAGCCTCAATCCCCCCCCCCTCAACTGGCTAGTTTCAGTAATTAACATCCCACGTGGGTGTTTCTTGCGCTTTTCATCAGTGTGAGACATTTATGCTAGTATTTAGGCAATGTTTGATAAAAAAAAAAAACACACGTTCATGATGAATGAAGGCAACACGTCAAGTGGACTAACTTTGAGATTCACAAAGTTGAATATCGCGAATTGCAGTCATGGCAGTTTGACACGAAAATGTATTTGAGGACAGCACGAATCCTGAAGTCGCACCTTCACCAGAAGAGAAGGAAACTCGTCCAGGTTCAACGAAACAATACCGATTCAAGGAATCTAGGGCGTTAGCAACGATTTTGCATTGGGAATTAATTCAGATTTAAAGATTTTGATCAGGGCCTGCACAACCTCATTGGACATATTAGGTAGGAGTTGGCAAGGGAGCGGAATGAAACTTGAGCCCCTGGGTTGAGGCCTGGTTTCCGTTGTACGTTCAATAGCAAATTTAGTTGAGCTCTGTTGTCCTTAATTTTACAAGAGGCAAGGCAAAGTTTTGAAAAGAGAAGCTAACTCGTGATAGGTTCTGTTGCTTGCACAACATTCGTCTTTTTGTTCAAATGGCAAAATAGTCGCCAGATGGGATGAAAACTCAAGTTTGTGTTCCTGTCCCAGTTTTACCAACCATTAAGAGACACTCTGGTTCCAAACTAAAAGAATTTAAAACTATAGCGAATCTGTGCATTTTTTCTTTAAACTTGCCAGCATTCTCAAGTTTCTCTTACGGTACTAGGAGCATCGGCTACGGAACACATATGATATTTAGGCCGGATTGTATTAAGACTCTGTGACTGGTTTACTTTTGCACAAGAACTCGCCTGGTCATCTGTTGTACGTTCAACAGCAAATATAGTTGAGCTCGTTCTTGACAGAGGGAGTCAACGTTTTGAATAGGGAAGCTAACTCTTGATAAGCTCTGTTGCTTGTACAACATTCGTCTTTTTGTTCAAATGGCAAAATGGTCGCCCGATGGGATGAAAACTCAAATTTGTGTTCCTGTCCAGTTTTGTCAACCATTAAGAGACACTCTGATACCAAACTAAAAGAATTTAAAAACCATCGCGAATCGGTGCCTTCACTTGCCAGGAGCATCGGTTACGGAGCCCATACTATTTTTGGGCCGTATTGGAACATTTTAAGGCTGTGACTGGTTTACTTTTGCACAAGAACTTCTAATTAGCAGTGTATGTAGATCCAGTTTGTCGAGAGAATGTATCACTTGCTGAATCAGATCTTTGATTGGTTAATTTTCGAATTTAAGTTTAAGCTTTTAAAGGTTTGCAATAGATTTTTTGCGCACTGATAAATGCAATGATAGCTAAGGTACGTTTAGAGAAAGTGTATTAACTGATATGCAGGCTAATTGAGGAAAATTTTCTACAGCACTGGGTGGTGATACTTTTAAAACCACTGGTAAACTGTTGCTAATAATCTTGTATAATCATTACGGCCACATGTCTATGCTGCAATATAAAAAAATAAAATAAGCATTTGGAATATGGCGTTTAACGTTATTACTGATCTCAAAACTTGTAAAACTAACGGTATAAAGAGGAAAGTTGTCCGTCATTTTGCAGCTTACGGATGTTTAAAGAGGGTTGGCACGCAACAATTACATAACCGTGTTCGAACCTCCATTCGAGCAAACACAAATGGTAAGGAACGTTCAACTTTTAAGTCATTAATGAGGCTGCTTGTAATTTAACCAACATGAATTGCATCGAGACACTGTCACACGGTACATTTGCGTGAATGGTTGTAAGTCGCCTGTGAAATGCTTGAAACATATATTGCCTTGGCAGCGGAAAATTACTGCACATTAAAATTGGCCCGAAAATTCGATGTGCAATGGATTCTTGTGTTTTACGTTTACTGACATCATGTCAACTTCTATTAATGGAAGGATAGGTTCCCTGACATCCAAGTTTGCAAGTATTTCTTGGTTTGTGTCCAAAAAGTAGATGAACTTATGTGATTCCTTCAAGCCACTAAACATGAAGGTCCAACATTTGAAATGAAAAATACAAAAGTGCACAATTCTGGGGAAAAACGATTCAAGACATCGTGTTTTCCCGGAGTCCACTGATCCAAAAAGATAAATGCACCGTAATTTTGGGTTTTCCAAAGCATCGTTAACAATTATTTCTTCTAAATCGATGCACCATCCTTGCAATTGGGAAATCCATGATCCTTGCCTGATGTAAAAATTATTCAAAAAGTGGTCACATCATGCACGATAACAAGTACTTTCCTTGCGAGAGCAGTACTGTTCCAATACTCTCGTTGCATTTCAGCCATCATTTATATGATGCGTAACATAAAGTTTGCATTATGGCTCAAAATAACAGCTGAAATAAATTTGGTTAGGTTAGGTTTATGTCATTGAAACAGACTTGATTGAGTAGGTCCCACATCTCAAGACGTCCCAATAATTTTATGGCTAACTACGTCACACTTTAAAACTCCTTTAATTGGCAAAATACGAAAACACGAAAACTAACTAACACCATCGCAACTCGAGTCATTCTGTACTCAACTATTCAAAGTAGTGACTGACTGACTGCGTTCCACTCCTAAACTCCTACATGGCTGCACATCATAAATAATAGCAACCCCAGAACGTCAACGAATGAATGTCAACTCTACAACTTAACCTTCACACATCCGCCAAATATGCATCGGGACTTAAAAACCCTTATGCACATTGTACCCTTCAAATACTTAATCGGCTAATCCAAACCCAACATACCCTTTAAACACTATTCCATCACACACTCAAAACTCGTCATTTATTTCAAACTCTTCACACTTCATGCACATCAAATGCTACTCCATCACACACACACTTCAAACCCATCAAATTCATCATACCCTTCAAACACCCGCCACATAACTACGCACAATTCATGTCTACCCGACACATACATTCCGCCGAAGTCGCAGCTAGCTCCGGTTCGGTCCTCTTCTCTGCGGAATAATGACCATTAGTAAAATGGGACAGACAGCATTGCAAGTTTTTCCTCACAAGTTATACAAGGAAAAATGCCAAAACACCAACGGAAAGAGGGAGAGAAAAATATTCTCCATAAAAGTTGCTCACAGTCACCTGTAGAAGCGATCTATGCAATAAAAAAAAAATCCAACCAGTTAAGCCAACCTAACCAGCAAAATACATAACCAAGGGCCACAAGAAATTGTTAATGAAACAGTTTCTATGGTTAGACTACGAAAAACCAAACTCCAATCTCTACTCGTCAATGGTGACTGGTGAAGTTTACAATTAGGCCGAAACGTGATTTTCAGTTTTGTTACATTTTTTTTGGGCTACTTCAATAAATAAGAAACAAAGTATAATGTGTTACTGTACTGAAATTCATTTATGATAAAATTGGTAATTTTTATTGGTAGTTTTTATTGGTAGTTTTTGTTTTAGACAATTCTGGGTGAAAATGCAGAGTAAGGAGCAAAATTGCTGGTGGGGCGCTATTTTTGAGCTGGCCCCACCAAGAAAACGCAGCCACAACACCACTGACTAGGCCTGCCAAACAACCAAAATACAGGTTTAGTACAGCAATTGAATCACGTAGCGATAAATGTTGCATCTGCTACAGAGGAAGGAAGTGGCCACCGTCAAATCCAGGGAAGGACGTGGGGGGAGGGATTCTACCATTAAGTACTGCATCCAAATTTTCATGCGGTTTTTGTGGATCATCCAACGTTGATGTTCCCTTAACCACAGAATACTCCTTTGTGGTAAAGCCTTGGACGCAAAACTGGTGGTTCCAAAAAAAAAAAAAAAAAAAATACATGAATGGGATCTTCTTCATTGCCTCATACAAATCACACATGAACAGGTTCGATCCCGGCTTCAGGGGCATCTATACCATCTCGTATGAAACAACATGAATGAAATTGATCCTGGCTTCAGGGGCTTCTCTAAATGAAGAACCAACAATGCGCGATTAACATTAAAAGCACACCTTATTCCCATCATAGGTGGGGTCCCATCAGTTTTTCAAATGACATTTAAGCAATCGGGAGCGAAATAAAATTCTGCTTACTGGATACAACAATCGCCTCTCCACCACGCCACTTGTACATGTAAACAACAACACAGTCAAATTCGGTGCTTACCTTTTTTGTTACTAGTCTTTTTTGTTACTAAAAATAGTTCACATGCGTTTTTCCCTTGAAGTAATCGCCCACTCATGTTTTGACTCTCACTTCGATGTGTTGCAATCCCCAATCTTTGGACGGAGATTTAAACGAGTCTATTGAATAGAAACGATCAATATTTCAGAGCTGATATCGAATTTCATTTTAATCTTAGAACAAATCTTCACATTTTCAAAGCCACCTTTTACTACACATCTTTTCTACATGTATAACGAAGTCGAAGTGAGGTTAGTGCTGTGGAGCAACTTTCTTGGTCTATGTGAACACTTTGAACATTTTTAGTTTTTTTTCCGCTTCTATTCGTTTTTTTCTTTTCATATGCCAGCTTAGCTCGCAGTTTTTCTGTGTATTCTTTGCCGATTGAAGATTCTTCGCCCGAGCGTGAGTCGTTCATACTGTTATACAACGTTTGGTCTTTGAAATCACTGGGCGAGTCAAACTTCTTTCCATAACTACGCTTCTTAGTTTCAGCCGAACTGTCTTGAACTTTCTCTGCGGAGATGCAGAAGCGTTTTTCTGCTGGCTTGCTAATTCCTCAATAATCATGCAGGGTGCACAATCTGCTGGTTGCCCAAAGTTGTGACTTTGGTTGGATTCTCACTGTTCCACTCTGGCAGTTTGGATGGTATAGTGGTTGGTATTCTCTCACGTGACTCTGGTTCAAACGGACGTTCTCAGTAGAGCCCATGGATTCTTTCAGTTGCTTCACAGTATTTACAACATCTCAGATCTTTTTTCTGCACATTGACTTACTTTGCCAGTGTACTTCCAGGAAATACGTTTGGATTTCCATTTCACCATGTGCGTGTTTTCTTTTTCTAGCTTTGTCACGTCAAATTCTTAGATGTCATCAACTTCGACAACGACTATTGCTCCATTTTCTTTTACAAATTCCGTGAGAGCAAAGATAGTAGAATCTTAGCAAGAAAAAGTTTACTATTTCTTACCGCGAACAGCAACCTAGCGTAACCTACCTCGTGTGTCCAGCAATAATTTTTGTTAGTCATGGCAACCAAGGTCGAATTGAAGGCTGTCTTTCAAATCCCAATGTTTAAAGGGACAGCTAGTGAAGATGTTGAGGGTTGGTTGGAAGTTTGCCACTTTATTTGGAGGGGGAATGCAGTGGTTAGCCTTTATAAGTACAATAGAGGTTATGGAAGGAGAAGTGGGTTCAGCAATGGCTCAAATCCGAACTGCTTTAAAACACAGTAAAAAAAAGATTCATTCAAATTCTAGTGATGGTAGGCTTAATTCTTAAACTGGAAGTCCTAGAACGGAACAGCGCACTCGTTTTCATTGTAAAAAATTGGGACATGTCAGACGATTTTGTTGGCTACTGAAGCGAGAAAAAGAATCAGAAAGAGATCAATGGCATTTAAACGAAATTTGACAGCTCAAGGAGGTAAGGCTGTCTTGAAACCTAAAACTCCCTTCCCCCCCCCCCCCAGCCAGTTATTGTGAATGGTGATGACCTGCGTAGAAGGTCCGGTAAATGGTAATAACACTTCTATTGTTACAGATACAGGCGCAGAGTTGTGTCTTACTTAATTTGCCCATTTTAAAACGGCTGGATTTAGAATTCTATACCTTAGAGCATAAAGGTTGGACGTCACTTTTCCTCATTTTTCAGAACAGAGAAAAACGACTCTGCATGTGAGTACTTTAACTTCCGACACAGCTTGTAGGGCACTGATTAATGTGAACATAGGTAGTAGGTACAGATCATGACTAAAATTTAGTCTGCTTTCATCATTATATGTAGACTGACGTCCGACCTGTTGGCCTCAACTTGAATTTTGTAAAATTTGACTTAGTCCTAAATTCTGACATTTTTGCAGTATTAAATAACGACATCCGACCTATTTTATTTATTAGTATTGAAAAGGGAAGTCAACATTGCATTTTATAGGCATAATATTGAGGGTAGTCAATAAAATGTTTTACATAGGGTAAAAGTACCAGTTTTGGGCACAGTAAGGACGTTACTACACTGGATGCTTTGTTAAAATTATAAAAAATGATTTCAGACTTCCCACAAAAATACCACATTGCCCGGTATTCGTTACTGTTCAACACATCACCTTGTTTTACTAATGGCTGCTAAAAAAATTATTTTGTTTCACCATGTCAATTTTCCAGTTTTGGGCACTTAAACATTGGATCGTTCCTAATTTGGGCATTGGGCGTGCCAGTAATGGGCGACCAGCAATAAATTGCAGACTATTAAAGGCACTGTCGAGGAATGGCACTCGGCTTCTCACCGCAGTCGCTGTGAAGAGGTGGTGTTGGCCCGTTTACGCATTGGTCACACCCGACTCACTGTTTCCTTTTGAGGGGGGTTGACCCTCCTGAATGTCATTGGTGTCGATGGTCACTTATGGTTCGACACTTGCTTATTGATTGTCACCATCTTGATGGTGTTCATTGCCATTTCCATCTTCCGCGAGACATTGCGCATCAATTAGGCGATAAATCTGTCCGGAGTGTTTCAATTTTTGCAGGAGGTACAGATGTATGACAAGATTTAGATACGGAGTTTATATAATATCTCAGTAATGTGTGGTGCAGTGGCAACCCGGACCACTGTTTGAGAACGAATTGTAGTCATCATCTTCACTTGATGTTGTTGCTAGGTGGCCACATTTCTCACCCAGAAATGGAGTTTCATCTTCCGAATCTGATAACTGGATGTCCAGTTTACGAAAATGTTGTTTACTGATACAGACTTGATGTGCGTGGTGCTGACATACATCACACGTTAGCCAGCGACATCCTCGTTCAAGGGCACTGCTCGCCCCATACTAATTTGCATTTATAGAACTGACACCTCTAAACGATTTCTTTCTAAAGCAGTTTTTCCTTTTTCTCGTCTCCATTCATTTTGTTTTAAAAGGTTCTCTTGAGCTTTCTCAAGCCAGGCTTTTTGTCTTTCCTATTTTTCGTAATACTTTCACCACTCGTCCGATGTTGCCACAGAGGAAAGTTTTTCTTTTTGTAGTCTCATCTTTGCAGTCAGACCAAAATAGCAACCTTTTGAAATGTTGGAAAGCTTGACAGTAGACCGGTTTACGCCTAACCGTTTATTAATTCAGATTGCAGTTTCGTTAAAAATTGGGGACTGAATTCTGAGTGGTGAATGTAGGAGTCTTTCCTGGTTAAGTTCCAAATGAACAAAATCTGTTGTAGCTGTGAAAGTGGAAGGCCATAGCAATTGCATCGTTGTATTTGTTAATGTAATTTGTTGTGATGTGCTTATAGTCGGAGTCATTAAGAGGGCTAGGTGTTCTTGTACAGATGTGGGGGAAGACAAGAGTGCTAGTTGCACGTTGAGGACTAACTGGCAACAGTGCCAATTGCTTCATCTCCTGCCATATATGAAAGAGATGTTTAGCTGATTTTTTACCAGTCAATTTTTTTGATGTATCATGTGCTGCAAACTTACCAAGCAGGTCCGGTGCAATCTGATTTTCCCAAGTAATCAAAATGAACTTGTTCGTGCGAAGAAGAAATGTTAGTTGACATTTGTAAAGAATTCAGTGAAGTGTTAGGTATTGTTGCCATCTCAGTCACAATGTACTTAGAATAGTTTTCTTAATCCGCATCGAATGGGTACAATCCACATGTTCTAAATCCATTTTGAATCGGTGACTTTGGCTTGCACTATTGTTGGGTGGTACCAGAAATTTTTCCGTCAGTGCCGGTCCCAAGCTTAGTACTCCGGTACTTATGAATGAAGTGGTGTCTGGTATTATAGTGCTATGGTGCCAACATCCAATTTTTAAATAATAACAACAAATTTTATAGAAAACTGTGTTTTGTTAGTATAGTTTTAATGGAAAAAAATTATTGCTGTTTTCCTTCCCGATTTACGCTTTTATGCATGTTTCACGCCATATTTGATATTATACAACGACTGTGACATCACGCTAACTCAACGCCACGCTAAATTTCCGTAGGTTAAGTAAGAGATATCCGTGAGGGCTGGCTGTTTTACCGCGGATATTCGCTCGTCTGCGAGAAACCGCTAGTCCAATACTCAATACATTGCGCGTCAGTTGGGCGATAAGTCTGTCCTCCTGTCCGGTGTTTTTCAATTTTTGCAGGAGGTACAGATGTATGACAAGATTTAGATTAGGGGTTTGAATAACATCTCTGTAATGTGTGGTGCAGTGGCAACCCGGACCACTGCACTGTGACTGAGGTTGGCGCTAATGACCAAGCTGTCGACGCGCCATTAAGCCTCATTCCCCCCCCCTCCAATACTCAAGGGGGTGGAGGGAAATCGCACGAGCGCTGAAAGCGTGCGAGTGCTTGATTTCCCTCCACCCCCGAGAGTATTGGACTAGCCCTCACGGATATGTGTTTTAATGCTAAGCTGTGACGTCGAGCCAACATATCTAGTTCTTTGAGATTTAAAAAAAATTTATTTGAAAATTTTATTTGTGAATCATGACGTAAATTCCTGAACTCAAACTTCCGGTTTGCGAAAGTCTCACGTACACAAGGATGTCCCTATATCCAGTCCCAGTCACCGACGTTTGTGTTTACGGTAAAACCTTATTTTTTCTACTTTATTAAGATATAGTGTATAAAATGCGCTATTCGCTTGAGTCTCGTAGGTTTGTAGGTGTGTTTAGGAAGTATCGGTAGCGTAGTTTTCGTACCGTCGGAACGAAAGGTTGCCGGGTCTGGGTCGGACCATTCCTCCATGGGTAGCCTAGTAGCATAGTAGGTAGCATAGTAGCTTACTCGAGGTTTTTTTTTTTTTCGTGTTAGTCTGATAAATGTCGCAGGTTGCAAATGTGCCTATTTATGTTGGTTGCAATGGGGTTTGCTGGTTAAATTTAAGTTGTGTACGGTAGTTTTGCAAAGTCGGTCATTATATGTCACATGTGTGGGGGTTGTGTAGAGCACGGAAAAAGTGTTAGGTTATCAAAAAAGTGTGGGTTATTAAAATTAACCCACGGTCACGTGTGTGGGTTTTCAGATTAACCGTATATAGCGGCTACACTTTTAGCATTGGGATGTGTTGGCGTGACGTCACCACCGTGCATTAAATCCTGTTAATGCACGGTGGTGACGTCGCGCTACAGTATACGGTTAACCCACACATATCACAGTGGGTTAATTTTGATAATCTAACACTTTTTACGGGGGTCTATTCAACCTCTGCTCCACCATGTGACATATGACCCGACTTAGCAAAATTACCGTACACAACACAAATTCACACCCGACTTACTCACTGTTTCCTTTTGCGGGGGGTTGACCCTCCTGAATGTTCTTGGTGTCGACGGCCACTTACGGTCCGGCACTTACTTGTTGATTGTCGCCATCTTGATGGTGTTCGTCGTCGGTTCCATCTTCCGCATGACATTGCGCGTCAGTTGGGCGATAAGTCTGTCCTCCTGTCCGGTGTTTTTCAATTTTTGCAGGAGGTACAGATGTATGACAAGATTTAGATTAGGGGTTTGAATAACATCTCTGTAATGTGTGGTGCAGTGGCAACCCGGACCACTGCACTGTGACTGAGGTTGGCGCTAATGACCAAGTTGTCGACGCGCCATTAAGCCTCAACCCCCCCCCCCCCCCCAACACAAATTCAACCAGCACACCTCATTGCAACCAGCATACACAGGCACATTTACAACCTGCGACATTTTTCTTTCTAGCCTAACACGAAAAAAAAAAAACTCGAGTACTATGGTAGATCCCCCATCCACGGAGGAATGGCCCAACACGGCAACCTTTCGTTCCGATGGTACGAAAACTAGGCTACTGACACTTTGAAATACACCTAAAAACCTACGAGACTCGTGCGAATAGCACATTTTATAAGATTTTAAACTATTAAAGTAGAAAAAAAAAATACAGTTTTACCGTAAAACGCAAACATCGGTATTACGTAACGTCTTCCAACCCCGTTTCCAATCCGGAACGTCCGTTCAGGAATTTACGTAAGTCGCCTGTAAATATTCTTAAATTCATTACGATTCCAGATAAAATTTACAAACAAGTCTTTAAAAAATTCGAATAAGACGATAAGATAGCTTGACGTCACACCTTAGCATTAAAATACATATCCGTGAATCACAAGCAATTTAACGGCTATAATTGCTCTTGAGCTCAAAACAGCTAGTCCAATAATCTCGGAGCTGAAGGGAAAAACTCGCGCGCTTGCGCACTCGTGTTTGCCTCCACCCCCTCGATATTGGACTAGCCGTTTCTTGCTCACGAGCAATTATGGCCGTTAAATCGCCTATGATTCACGTATATCTATTACTTAACCGTGACAGGAAGTGTGCGTCATTGCAAAAAGTGTAGGTTATCAAGTTAACCCACACTTTTGACACTTCCGGATCACATGACCGGGAACGCACACACTAATAACCAAATACAGCGTGCAAAAAAACATAACGCAATAAAAACGTAAAAAGTCATTACTTAGCAGTAGGGATGCACCGATGTGCCCTAAAACCGATTCCGATGTCCGATCCCGATGTTAAAAAAACATCGGCCGATGTCCGATGCCGATGCTTGTCTACCGATGTTAAAAAAAAATTAGTCATGTGTTAGTTAATCAAAATTAGTTAGTGAGTGAACTTAAAATGAAATTAGTAGCTATTGAATTTGGCGTTTCACAGTATGTTCCACAGCGATGTTTTTCAAAATGAGTCATGTGTTTAAACCATTCATTTACTGAATAGTAATATTAACATACAGCCGTTTACAGTCAATGGTAATTAAGCTCAGTAAAAAAAAAAAACTACCATCATTATTAGCTACATAGGCTACTAATTAAAATATTACAAACTCTTAAAAGATAAATTGCTAGGTTAAAAGCACTGTTTGGCCTATCAGCACTTTCAGTAAACAAATGGACGATTTTGATTCAGAAAGACCAGCATCCTTAATTTTTCTGGAGCAAACTGATATTTTTGGTGCAAATATTTCCACCAGAACTGAACAGTCTTTCTGAAGGAACAGACCTCGGTGGGACCTTTTAAGCAGTATGAACGTATATACACGTCCAAAAAAAAAATCGTTCCAAACGCAGTAACGACGTTGAAGCTTTAAGGGGAAATTATAGGTCGAAAAACGCAATTTTAGCCAAAATATCAATTGAGAAAAGCTGAAATTCGCTACCTGACATGTTGTGCATTGATTTCTGTACCAAATAAGTTGTTACCGATGTTTATAATTTTATAAAAAGCACTTTAGTTGAGCATAGACTCACTAAACACTGCACAAATGTCGATCTCGTTCTTTTTTTCCGAAGTTAGAAAGCAGAAAATTGTTTATTTTTGATCAGCGATAGCGGTCGAACTATTTGAGTGGGCGCCGCCATCTTGGATTTGTTGAAAAGCTGGAATTCCTCTCTACCCAGGCATGTCAACATATTTTCACGATGCCTATTTGGCATTGGCCAATCAGGCGGATTGTAATAGGCAGTTTCTGGCTGTTTCAAGCGAACTTACCAAAGCATTTGAAGATCGCGTTCCCACATTGGCCAGTTGGCACCACATGGCAGATTTGGCGCGCTCTCATTGGCTAATGCGCGATTTCAACATGGCCGCCACTGCTCAATTCTGAATTCACGTGAGCGCTCGTGTTTCAGTTCGTCGTTGGAAATCACAAGAACGATAATGTTTCACAACATTAAAAAATTAAAACAGCAGCTACGATGAAAAACTAAAACGGAAAGGAGCCTATAAATCTTCACACTATCGCTTATCAGGTGGGAACAACGACTTTTAGCCTAACTAACGCCGACTTTCGGACGCGTTTTGTCAACACGGAGATTTTCAATTTCAATTCATTACCGCCCGTAATTTAAAAGAAAATGGTTCTCCGAAACTATTAACGCTATTTTATCCGATTTTTTCGGTGCAGTTCAATGAATATCTGTTTCGTGCTTGTAGTAAGTTTGAAGTAATTGTGTGCAATAGTTTTCTCAAAAATAAATACTTCGTTGGTGCCTCACTCCGTCTCCATGTGTAACGACAATTTTTTTTTAACTCTCCACCAAGGTGACAAAGATTACAAAACGTTGTTTATAGGCTCGAACTGCAATTTAACTAGGCCTACGCTAATCTTTAACGAACTACGTTTATCTTTATTTGAACTTCGTACGAATAATTGCTAAAAATAAAAAAAATAAAAATCTGGTACATCGGCCAGCTTTTCACATCGGACATCGGGCGATGGCCGATGTTGCCAACATCGGCCGATTTCCGATGTCAACATCGGTGCACCTCTACTTAGCAGGGTTAGGATAGCTTATTCACTCTGCGTAATTTCTCCCCCCCCCCCCCCTCCATCTACAACGCTGGTTTCGAGTGTACGCCCGAGAAGCCAACAACCGGGGGGAGGAGGGGGCGGTCGCGGACACCTTCATTCATACCGATACCGTATTTTTTTAACAATTTTCAAACTACAAACGCACAAAATGAATTACATACCTTCCCAGAATGTCATTCTATCCCTGCAGCCTCTTATCGAGTTTTTTTCACTCCGGAAAGCTTCGAAAACACAAGCGAGCTTGCTAGCGTGAAATATGGCGAAACGACGCGTTTCTCTTCCCACCCACTCCCCCCTTCCTACACAAACTGACGCAGATAATTTCACAAAACACAAGACACGTTTTAATTAAATACGAGTTAGCTTGAAGTCTAAACCGTGGTATAAAACACTTATTGGTTATAAACGAGCGGTTAATGATTTTCAACCCACGGCTGCGATTATTGTCTCGGGCTTCGCCCTTAACTTTGCAAACTCGAACCAGACCAGTAATCGCAGTTGTGGATTAAAAATCAATAACCGCTCGTTCCTAACCAATAACTATTACATAAAGCATCTTCTAAAATGTGTAGATAACTTGCTAGTATCCAAGTAGAAATACAAAGTTATATAAACAAACTCTGGTTGTAGCATCAAACTATCAAAGTTACGCAAATTTGGTTCCACTTTTGTGCATTGTTTAGAATTCCAACTCTACCATTGTTGATCTTTAACTGATTGTTGCCTTGCTTTGAGCCCTACAACATAACGACTAAATGAGCTATTATCATAATTTTGGCGCCTTTTTCATATTGAAACAATACCGGTATTTTAACAATGCACAATATTTGGCACCGTTGCATTTTTGGTACTGCGGTACACCGTGAGAACCGGTTTACCGCCCAACACTAACTTGCACAATTTCAAACAAAGCTGGAGAAAAGTTCTGTTTTCTCGCACATTCATTGTCATGATTTGCGGCCCACTGCTTGACTCCTTTTCTCCAATAATCTTTCAAGGGATGGGACACAGAGACATTTAATGGTTGCAGTATGTGAGTCGCATTAGGGTACAGTGCCACCAAGATTATCTAAGATGCATGGTTAGATGCGACTTGTGACCATCCACAAAAATATTACAGGCCTTGGAATATCGTGCTTATTTAGCCAGGAAAAAAAAAATATTAGGCATGTACTCTTTGAAAGTCTTTCCAGTCATCCAACCAGCATCATTCCAATGGATTCGATCTGTGCTACCATTATAGTATGTCCTGCAACAGGATGAATTAGATAGTACAATCAATGTATTTACGTTACATGTATATGTGCACGTATTAATCAGTTGTTCCACAGAAGCATACCAATGGATTTGATGTGTACTACCATCACAATATGTCCTGCATCAGGAAGAATTAGATGGTACAATCAATGTGTTTACGTTACATATACATGCACACGTATGAAGTAGTTGTTCCCCAGCATCATTCCAATGGATTCGATCTGTGTTACCATTACAGTATGCCCTGTAACAGGATGAATTTTTTTTTTTTTTTTTTTTTTTTTTTTTTTTTAGTAAATTTCTTTGAGCCTTTAAGTCAGCCGAAGCAACTGAATGCTTGTATGGCTGAACCGGCTCAATTTTGAACATTACCAGACTTTTAGAGAAGAAGAAATATCTGGTAAAGGGAGGTGCCAACCCGGGGATTCGATCCGGGAAACCTCCGATCATCGTAGGGGCCGAAAGAATGTCCAGAATTGGCCAGAATAATTCCCATAGCCGCTGAAGGAGCATGGTAGCCTCTCACGCTACCCTGGCCGGCAGTCCTGGCGGGGACTTTGCCAAGGTCCCCTTTCCAGGGGTTCGACCAGATCCACAAACCTCCAGCAACCAGGCTGAGTTCTCTCACAACTCAGCCACGATGACCACATAGATAGATAGTACAATCAATGTGTTTACGTTACATGTATGTGTGGACGTATGAACCAGTTGTTCCCCAGACCACTGCACTGTGACTGAGGTTGGCGCTAATGACCAAGCTGTCGACGCGCTATTAAGCCTCATCTCCCCCCCCCCCCAGAAGCATTCCAATGGATTTGATGTGTGCTACCATCACAATGTCTTGCATCAGGAAGAATTAGATGGTACAATCAATTATGTTTACGTTACATAATCGTGCACACGTATTAAGTATTTGTTCCCAGCAGCATACCAATGGATTCGATCATCGCGGTTTGTCCTGTAACAGAAAGAATTAGATGGTACAATCAATATATTTATGTTACATATACGTGTGTACGTATTAAGCAGTTGTTCCAATCAGCATTCCAATGGATTTGATCATCACGGTATGTCGTGTAACAGAAAGAATTAGATAGGACAATCAATATGTTTACTATACATATACGTGTGCACGTATTAAGCAGTTGTTCCCCAGCAGCATTCCAATGGATTCGATGTGTGCTACCATCATGATATGCCCTGTACCAGGAAGTATTGATGGTACAATCAATATGTTTATGATCGATTGTGCGACCATCACGGTATGTCCTGTAATAGCCCTTGAATTGACTCTTAGAAAATTTTTGTTCTTTTTCGCTTCTATTCACGTTTCCATTTTTATGTGCCAGCTCTGCTCGCAGTTTTTCTATATATTTTTTGCCGGTTGAAGATTCTTCATCAAGCTAGAGCCATCCATACTGTCATACAACTTTTGGTCTTTGAGAACTTTTGGTGGGTCGAACTTCTTTCCACACTACACTTTTAGTTTCAGCTGAACTGTCTTGAACTTTTCCTGGCGGGGATGCAGAAGCTGTGAAGATGCTGCTCGAAGCACCTTCACATTAAAGTAAATGAGCCACATTGGGTGTTAATTGTGGATTTACTCATGATACTTTGGTTTACATTTTGATTGAATTGCATAACTGCACACAAAGCTACATCATCAGTCGAGTTCTCTGTGAGCGTGCAGTGCACCTTGCAGCTAAATGGAGTGGGAGAGCAACGGATAGTGGCCAGTGAATGTAGCCACCAACAGTGTAGGCCACCATCACAAAGCATTTTCTGCCGACTTGCTAATTCCTCAATAATTGATTCACTCATAGCCTGGTTGTACTAAGGTGTGACTTTCGTTGGTTTCTCACTTCCCAATATGGCAGTTTGGTTGATAAGAGTTTTCGGTCTTCTCTCTTTCGTTTCTGATTCAAATACCAAAGCGACATTCTCAGTGAAGCCCATGGATTCTTCCAGTTGCTTCATAGCATTTACAACATCGGATCTTTTTTCTGCACATTGAATAACTTTGCCAGTGCACTTCCGGGTACTGCATTTGGATTTCCATTTTACTATGTACGTGTTTCTTTTTCTAGCTTTGTCACGTCAAATTCTTCGATGTCATCTACTTCAACAACATCTACTGACCTATTTTTTCTTCGACAAATTCCACGAGTGCAAACATGGTAGAATCGTAGCAGAAAAAGTTTACTATTTCTCACTGTGAACAGCAACCTTATGTCCGGTAATAATCTTTTAAAACCCACTGTTTAAAGGGAAAGCTAGTAAAGATCGGTTGGATAAATTTGGAACAGTAGCTTGTAATGTTTGGACAGATGAACAAACAGTTCAGTTTTTGCAACCTTATGAATGCTGCAAAATGGTTCAAAACTGCAGTGGGAGACTTTATAGCCTTTATTAGCAAAATAGCTGTTAAGAAAGGAGAAGTGGTTCAGCAATGGCGTTTGTATAAACAAAAAATTGTTGAAGCTTTCAAGCCTAACAATTATCAAGGACCACGATAGCAATCCTTATGTTAGTCCCAGCATGAACTTCCATGTTAAATGTCAAACTTTGAACTCCTGTAATTTCTCCCTGAATTGACTTAGACCAACGAAATTCGGTATTTGAGGTCGTGTCGTAACTATTTGTCTGCGTTACAAATTTTAACAACATTCAAATCGTTCAGCGTTCAAAGTATTGCCGTTTGCTGTTGTTGTTGTTCTCGTTTTTTTTTTGGGAATCTTTCACTAGGAGACCAAACCAATGAACCGATTTTTAAGTTTTATAGCTTAAAACGTAGGTATATGGTCATGGCCTAGGGCCATTTGAATGATATTTTAATGTGACTACAACATTCTGATGACGGAAAGCCAAATGGACTAAAATTCTCGCCGGCAGAGCATTCCTTATTGTAGAGCACTGGGCAGAAATCAATTATTGGAGTACACAAATACGTGCAAATCCAGCTAAAAGCATAAAATTCGGTACACAAGCCTTTCTTAGCAGTACAAATCGAACCAGCTATGGATCCCCCCCCCCCCGGGAAATATTCTCAAGGGCCGCCAATGCTCCCCCTCCCCTCCAGCATCTCCCTGTGCCCCCTCCCTGAGGCTTGGGTAACAAATTCTTGCAAATCGAGCTAAAGGCTTGATATTTGGTACACAAGTCATTCTTAGCAGTATAAATCGAACTTGCCATGGAACCCCCCTCAAATGACCCCAGCACCCCCCTATATCCCCTCATTGAGGTTTGACCAACAAATTCCGTGCAGATTAAGCTAAAAGTATGAAATTCAGTACACAAGCCTTTCTTAGCAGTACAAATTGAATCAGCCATGGATACCCCAATGAAATATCCGCTGTGCCCCCTCCCTGAGGCTTGGGCAACAAATTCTTGCAAATCGAGCTAAAGGCTTGAAATTTGGTACACAAATCATTCTTAGCAGTACAAATTGAAATAGGCATGGGACCCCCATGAAATACCCCCAAAGGTCCCTACGCCCCCTCACTTAGGTTTGACCAACAAATTCCTGCAGATTGAGCCGAAGGCGTGAAATTTTGTACACCAGTTGATCAGTCTTAGTAGCACAAATCAAACCAACCGTGGAACGCCCCACGAAATACCCCCAAGGACCCCCATGAATCTACTCAAGTGTCCACCCCCTGAGGCTTGACTAACAAATTCTTGCAAATCAAACTAAAAGCATGAAATTTGGTACACATGTCATTATTAGCATTACAAATCAGACCAGCCATCGAACTCCCATGAAATTTTTTGTTAGGAAATTTTGCTCTCTCCTAGAGATCGAACCAAAGAACCGATTTTCATTTCTTATAGCTTAAAATTGAGTATAAAAAGGCTAATACTACAGTTTTTTTAAGGTGATTGTAATATTCTTTTCGTTGTCTTCAAAATTAAATTCAGGACTCGGCAAATTGTATTACATGAAGGGAACTAATATAATTTATGTGTTTCAGTTAAAACTACACCTGCTAACAATGTTAGGACTACATACTGATGTAATCGAGCCGGAGACAAAATCAAATTACTTAAGTCTGTGAAGAAGATACGGTGGTCACGGCCAAGTCGCATGTGTTTTTGACAGTTTCCATTGAAAACAAATTTGATTTTGAAAAAGGCTTAGTGTCTCCTATTATCGATATTTTGAGTATACGTTATTCCTTAATTCGTACAACCAAAGGTAAAGCCACAGTTTGTGTTACTAATTGGTATAATGAAAAATGGTTGTTGAATTGTAATACAGAAATACTCGAGTATTTCCATTGGTTAAAGGTTTTCCAATTATGTATGCAGGTGATTATTTTTGGCTAGGAAACCACTGATACAGCTCCTAAATCTTATTGTAACCCTGAATTACACGTAGGGCAAAATGTGTTGAGAGACACTTGACGTCACAAATCGAGTGATATTGGTTAGTTTTGTCTGGAGCACAGAGCCATCTTTGGGCAAATCAAAACAACAGCACGTCACTGAGCTGCGACCTATTTACTGCACAGTGAGAGGAGGGAAAGCGTTGGTTTGCATTGGGGTAGCTTAGATGCAACAGTCGACGCTGCCATCGAGATTAAAAACTAAAAAAAAAAAATAGCAATCTTCAAATTTCAAACAGACGGAGGAGAACCTTCATCACAGAACACTATGATGAAAAAGACCAATCATTGATGTCACGCAAACAGTTGCCGGGGGGGGGGGGGGGGAGCAACAATTTCGGACAAAGGATAGTTTGTGTAACAAATTTTTATGCAGTTATACACTATTTAAAAAAAATTTCATAAAATATTACACCCTAAAAAATTCATCCGTATCTCCTTGATACTAACTACTTGATACTAACTAAACTTTTTCAGTTTTTTCAACTGGGGAACTGCATCGAAAAAAAAACGATCTCCAGTGTTTATAAAGACACGGAAGGCAACCTTCATTTTCACAACTCTCGTGGCGAAAAATATTTATATCCAGCTCTTTTAATTACTGTACTGCGAGAATCAAAACTACCAATTTTACAGAGAAGTTAAATTTTGGGAGCTCCCATATATTGGTTTTAGTGTTCCTAATATTTTTGCAGGAGGTACAGATGTATGACAAGATTTAGATTAGGGGTTTGAATAACATCTCTGTAATGTGTGGTGCAGTGGCAACCCGGACCACTGCACTGTGACTGAGGTTGGCGCTAATGACCAAGTTGTCGACGCGCCATTAAGCCTCAATTCCCTCCCCTGGGAATTAAAACCTAAAAAAAACTTTAAAGAGGCCTAGAAAGTATAAACTTTTAAATGTTATTACAGTACAGCTGAATATAGAAAGAAATTCACATTTCAAAAATTTCGAGATTTAT
>JAHWFP010271268.1:535-30087 GCA_023313725.1 Lithobius niger
AGTCAGGACACGAATGTGGCTTATGCACGATGGTGCACCTGCTCACTTCAGCCTTTTGGCCCGACATTACCTTGATGGAAGCTTTCCTGACAGATGGATTGGACGTGCAGGCCCAATAGCATGGCCTGCTAGATCTCCGGACTTAAACCCGTTAGACTTTTATCTTTGGGGACACTTAAAGTCACTCGTGTACAGTACACCAATTCCCAATGCTGATGTACTTCGCCAAAGGATTGTGGATGGATGCAACCAGATTCGCACAACCCCTGGAATCTTTGAACGGGTTCGTCGGTCCATGGCGCAGCGGCTTCGGAACTGCATCGAGGCAGAGGGGGGTCATTTTGAGCACCTACTATGATAAAACGCTTACGTTTAGTTTGTTTTCCGTCGTATTTATCTTTTTGAGTTGCTTGTCACAGAATGTTCTGGAGAGGAGGTCTTTTGCGGATGCGTATTGCAGTTAATTGCAGCAGAGCCGCAAATGCAATGATACTCAGTAAAACTTTGAGTAGCCATCTTCTGTTTACTTAATGATGTTTCATTTCTCGATTGTGTTCAATCACACAGTAATGTGATAGGATGTGTTTTTTCTGGTATGTACAATTGTTTCATTAAAGTACAAGACCAAAGCAGTTACTCCTCTCTTCCCCCACGTTTGATCCCCCCCCCCCATAAGAAAATTACTTCTCCCTCTGATAAGTTGTGCGACCCAATACTGTATTATGAAGTACTGAAATACCAGGTATGATATGGCACATATCCTGAGTTTGGAATGGAAACGGTGAATCATTACGAGGTATTTAAGAACTGTTTACCCCAAACCTGGGGGGGGGGGGGCTGTAACTAAAGACTGGTGCATTTCCGGACCCATGTTTATAGGACTTTTTCTTCTTATCTTTGATCACACAGCGGACACTCAAAATATTTGACACCAATTTCCGAACACCCTGTATAGACAGATAGATAAATCGATTTTTAGATAAATAGATAGATAAATACACCGATAAACAGATAGGCAGACAGACAGACAGACAGATAGATAGATAGATAGATAGATAGATAGATAGATAGATAGATAGATAGATAGATAGATAAATGAAACAAACATTTTATTGCATTTAGCTATCCAATTAATGTGGACGTGCAAATAAGACAAGACCAATTCATCAAGTTTCCATCCATCACCCTCTGTCCTGGAAAACTAAAATACGACATCCAGACTACTTTGGAAAGAAGGGTAATACAAAGAGGGAACAACTCCGGCAACTACTCATACCAAGACGTACCATTCGATACCATCAATTATACGGTGCATAATATTTGGGAAGAATATAAAATAGCAGAACACGATGTTTCAGTAACAATTCCGGTAAGTGCATTTCATTCGTTCCAAATATTGTTGCCAAGATTTTATTAGTCTGTATTTTTTGTAAACAGGTAAGTCACTTGCGTGGTGGTTGGGGGTAGGGATGGAGAGTAGGGGGTGGTGGGGAGCATCACACGCACGGAAGCAAACAAACAACAAATGAGGTAGCTTACCGACAAAATTAGAGAGAATTAGGACTTGGCAGACAAAAGCATGACATTTTGTGTGTGGCTTAGTTATTGTACAGGCAATACGGAAATGGGCTGCTTCACGCAACCTGATCATACATTGGGCTGGAACAGGCCTTATAGACCAAAGTCAACAAATAATAACAAAATTGCATTAAGGGAAGCACTTTTCACGACCACTAATAAACCGTTCAATATACAATGTGCTGAAACTTACTACAGTACTTTTACAAATAAATCCAACAGGAAGTGAATGAACATACAGCTCATTTCCGGTAAATAGTCTTTATCACATAACTCCTAAACCGTTTACCAACAGGTCTCAAATTTTACAGGAATATTCTAGAGACCATTTACGTAAATTAATATTTAATGACATTTTGTTGTAGCTCTACCGGAAGTGATGGTAAATGTCAGTTCCGGTACGATTTCCTCAGGTAATGCATAACTTCTCGACGGGCTAGTCATTAGGTATCCAAATCTTGCACATGCCTTTCTTACATATATAATAAATAATGTTCGATGAGAAAGTAGAACAACAACCGGATGTGAATATACATGTCATTTTCGGTAATCTGACTAGGACATAGCTCCCTTAATTTGCTGGTTTATTCAGGGACTTGATATAAGTATAGTTATTACAACTGTTTGCAACATTGGTGAGGGACGGAATTTGTGCCTTCGAGAGATGCAACAATAACTCGCAGGCAAGGCCGAGGATTATAGTTGTATCTGAGGGACTAAAAGCCTTATCCTTGGAGCCATTGTTGTATAAGTTTTTTTGTACTTAAGCTTCATTGTTGCCACGCTTGGACTGAGTGCACTGTTCATTGTGTTTTGAGGCTCACTCAACGTTTAAATCCGGTAACCCTGATTCATCACAGCCTGAAAGTTAAGGAAAATTAATTTTCTTCGGAATTATTTTACCATGTCACTGAACAAGCCAGCAAAATAAGAGCGCTATGTCATAGATTATTCACAGGAAGTGACATTGTATAGTCATTCACTTCTGGTAGTTGTTACATTTTGTAACAGAACATTATCTGTCATAGATGTAAGGAAGGTATGTGCAAAATGTGGATCCTGCCGACTAACCCGTTTAGGACTTATGCATCTCGGCAAAGAAATCCTGCCGGGACTAACATTTACTACGACTTCCGGTAGAGTTAGGACAGAATGTCATACGTTATTATTTTACGTAAATGGTCTCCAGAATATGCCTGCAAAATTTGAGACCTATTTGTTAAAACGGTTTAGGAGTGACGTGATAGAGACTGTTTACTGGAAGTGAGCTGTATATTCACTTCAGGGTGGATTTTCGACATTTTCTCATAGAATATTATTTATTACAGATGTGTGCAAAATATGGAACCTGCCGACTAACCCGTTAAAGTTAAGTTATGCATCAAGTGAAGAAATACAACCGGAACTGACATTTACCATTACTTCCGGATAGCGACAACAAACTGTTATTAAATATTAATTGACGTAAATGGTCTCTAGCGTATGCTTGCAAAATTTGAGACTTGTTCGTTAAACGGTTTAGGAGTTATGTGATTAACTTCTTTTACTGGAAGTGAGCTGTATATTCACTTCCTGTTAGATTTTTGACATTTTCTCATCGAATGTTAGTAGGGTTAGAACGCGATTGGGCTGTTGCTCCACCCACCCCGTGACAGAAGTGACGTCATCCCCCCTTACTTTCGGTCATCTGATGAAAAGTGGGGGTAATGACGTCACTTCCGGTTTTCATCGATCTGGAGGAGGGTGGGAAAGTGCTTTTTGCTACCTTTTTTTTTCGTTTTCATTGATATGGAGGGGGTGGGAAGTGACTCCCACTTCTTAGTTTTCGTCGATCTGGGGGATGGTGGGAAAGTGCTTTTTGCTACCTTTTTTGCGTTCTCTCGCTACCTCCGTGACCCCCACTAATGGTGTCACAGTGGGGGTAATGACATCACGTGATTATGACACCCACACTTTTTAATATTCATCGATCTGGAGGGAGGTGGAAAAATACTTTTTGTCACCTCCTATACAAACCGGAAGTGCGGCTATCTTGGAGCGGCTATCTTGGAGCGCCCATGCGAACCAGAAGTGGCATTATCCAAGATGGTGGCGTTCATGTAAACCGGAAGTGACGTCAAATCCTCTCTTTTGCCAGGTTGTTATAATGTCACTTCCGGTTATGATATCACTTCCTGTTATGACGTCATTTCCTGTGAGTTCAATACCAGGTGAGGACCAGATTTGGCTGAATAATTTTTTTGGCTATAACTTTAGCAACACTAAGAGTACCCAAAATGAGTATCCTGTAAAATTACTCCTGAGCTTTTGCACGCTGCAATAATGCTTCGCAAGCTTTCACATTGTGAGTATGACGAATTAGCAACACTGACGTCATTTAAGATTTTTTTTAAATAAATATATTGACAGGACACAATAACTACATCGTGTTACTAGACAAAACTCCTAAATCTGTAAGGTTTCGTTGTATTGTCCTCTCTTCATTATCGGTTATAATTTTTGGCTCCTTCAATTCACGTAAAATTTGCATAATTTCCTCTTCGTGATCAACTCTTCCCTTCATCAATATTCCAAGCAAATTTCTCAATCTATTCACCAACGCGTTCGGGTTGTTCTAGACACACGCTAGTGTGTCGCCGCCAAGTAACAGTAGATCATCCCATTGTAGATATCCGATTGTTAAAAAATTGATTGTTAATGATAAAAATGCGGCTCACTAGCAGACATGTGTCTGTTAACTGTAAGCAACTGAAAGCTTATTTTGGCATGTTGAGGATAAATCCCAATGCGACAGAAATGTTTCAAATTGTGGAAAATGTAAGGGGAAGGGTCAGAGATTAGGAAAAACTAAAATTTAAAGGATGATGTCCACCAATCATAGAGAAAAAGATGCATCAATAACGTTGTTTTTATGTTACTGTCTAGCTAGCCAGCTAGCTAGCTAATAAGATTTTTGCCACGAAATTTTCCCACCAAATAATACTTTGGACGTTAAATGAAAACTTGAAGATTGCTACCGCTAGCAGCAATCTTCTAGTTTTCATTTAACTTTCGAACTATTAGTATGTGCGATTAACATGGCTAATAGGATTAACCTTGGCGGCCTTTCCCTGTTGGAATGATATCACTACCTTCAAACGCCGACCGTTTTTGGAAACTTGGCGGGTTTTTCTACCAGTTTTGGTTTTGGGTGAATGTAATCTACGTCAACAGACTCTGATTTGTTTGTCCCTGATTCTTTCGTCCCCAAATTATCAGGATCCAATTCGTCCGGTCCTGATTCATTTATCCCCGATTCATTTGTCTCTGATTCGCAAGGTCCCGATTCATCCGACCCCGATTCTTCCAACTCCGATTCATCCTACCCCGTACCGTTCGACCCTGATTCGTCCGACCCCAATTCTTTCGACTCATCCGACCCCGTATTGTTCGACCCCGATTCGTTAGTCCCCGATTCGTTAGTCCCCGATTCATCGTAATCTTTTTCTTCCAGCCAATCACTTTTTTCCTTCCTTATTTCCTCCCGAATTGTTTTGGTAACACGCACGTACTTGTAACCTCGATTCGATTTGGGCTTTCCAAAGTAGGGGTCGTAGCTTTCATATAAGGCATTGTATACTGTCTTTCAGAATCGAGCCATATGTGGCCAAAACTTCCGGATCGTACGTTTTGTACTGTAAAACTTTTTGAGTCAGTAAACTCCACAGCTGATTTTTTTTCCTCGGTACTTCTTTCCTTCCAACACTATGTCATTCTCCCATATTTTGACTGTTTTGTTACCAATCATGAGGTCCATGTTGTACCTTAATCCAAACACGTAATCGTTTTCTTTCGGCATTTTTAAAAATCTATACAAATAATATCTCGAAGTCTCCCCCAATCTGTGACCCTTCAAAAGAGCCTTCAAAGAGCGAAACGATGTTAGAGGAACGTCTCACAACCGATGGAGGGAAGCTGATCCTTTTTGACGAATTTGGGGGGTCATCCTCTTGTTTCCGTTTTTTATGGTTGGCTTCCACATCATCTTTCTCTTCACGAGGGTGATACTTTCTAATGGACCAACAATGGGTCGCTTATCTTTTTTTCCCGCCATACTCCATATTTTTTATAAATTTCTTCATCAGATCTGTACATTTATCTTCCTGTTTTAACTCGTGTTAGTAACAAGGATTCTCCTTTTTTTTATAAATGATATTGAGGACCTAAACTTTCGCTCGGGTGGTTGTTCCCATCACACCCGTTTTCTTACCTCATCTAAGGTGTTGATTGAGTGCAAAACCTAATGGAAACAATCAAAATATGAATGTTACACACCATTTAATCACACCTTGGTGTTCCGGTTACGATCTACGCCCGTTAATACTTTGTTTCATGAGAGTAAGGAACCTATTGGGAACCTTCAAAATACGAATGATGAATGTATGATGTACTTTTTAAACTTGTTCCGACCACAATCTAGATTCTTTTAGTGTATGTATTAAACCCCCATACACGAGTGAGGAACGTGGTGAGAAAACCCTCGACAAACCCCGTCGTGGGGGTGAAGTCATCGCATTGTGCGTCCATATTTTATCATTTGCTCCCCTGTATTTGGACTACATTTGCATAATCTGAACAACGGATTGTGCTGCGTTTGTATCCGTTTTGCTGCATTTGTACCCGTTTGTGTTGCGTTTGCTCTGCATTTGTGCTATTTGTACTGTTTATACCATCTGTACTACATTTGTATCCATTTGTACAGCCTTTATATTCTTCTTCTCTACCCCTTTGTGGCACAATTGAAACTGGTAATGCTGCGCTTGTACTGCGTTTGTACTTTATTTGCACCCATTTGTACTGTAATTGTACAATTTATATATTTTACCTTTTCTACCACATTTGTGCCTTTTGTAGTTCATTTGTGCTGCATTAGACGTACTTGTTTGTACTGCTTTTGAACCGCATTTGTGCCATTTGAACGGTTTGCACCATCTATACTACACTTGTACCCATTTGTACAGCATTTAAGTGCTGATTTTGTACCCATTTGTGGCACATTTGTGACCAGAAGCTCATAAGTGATTGTTCGGGGGTACTCATTTTGGGTATTCCCCCCCTAATGTCATATGAGCAACTTAACGTTAATGCCATATGAGCAACTTCATGCTAATGCCCTATGATCAACTTCACGCTAATGCCCTATGAGCAACTTCACGCTGATGCTATACGTGCAACTTTACGCTAATGCTATATGAGCAACTTCATGTTAATGTAATATGATCAACTTCACGCTAATGCTATATGAGTAACTTTACGCTAATGTAATGCCATAAGAGCAACTTAACTTCACGCTATAACCATAGGAGAAACTGGGAAACCTGAAGTGACATCAATACCCCCACTTTCATCATGTGACCAGAAGTCACATCATTGCACCCACTTTCATCACGAGACCGAACTCAAATAAGTACCAAAAGTGCCAAAAAAGAGGATATAACATCACTTCCGGTTTACATGAACGCCACTATCTTGGATGATGTCACTTCCAGTTCGCATTGGCGCTCCAAGCTGTCTGCACTTCCGGTTCGCATAGGAGGTAGCAAAAAGCATTTTCCAACCACCCTCCAGATTGATGAATATCAAAAAGTAGGGCCGTCATAATCACGTGCCCTGTGACGTCTTTGATCACGTGACCGCAAGTGACATCATTACCCCCACTTTGATCACGTGACCGCAAGTGACATCATTACCCCCACTTTGATCACGTGACCGGAAGTGGGGGTAATGATGACACTTCCTCCCCCCCCCCTCCAGATTGACGAGAAAAAAGTATCAAAAAGCACTTTCCACTATCCGCCAGATTGACAAATACTATAAAGTGGTGGGTAATGACGTCATAGCCACCCTCCTCCATATTGATGGAAAAAAGGTATCAAAAGCCACTTTTCCACCCTCCTCCAGATTGTGATGTATACAAGTGATGTATACAACTCCTGTAGTAAGTTTCAGCATATCGGTTTATTAATGGTCGTGAAAAGTGCATCCCTGTACGTAGTTTTGTTACTATTAACTTATTTTAGTAGATAAGTCCTGCTTCAGATTGCGTGGAGTAGCCCAGTTTCTTATTCCCCATACACTAACTATGCTACATAAAAAATTCATGCTTTTGTCCGACGTGTCCTGATAAAATCACTATGCTACCTCACTATAAAAAAAAAGTTGACTCAAATATTTAAATCCATACTTACGTTACTTTTTTCTACCTGTAAATGTTCGTTTTTGTGTCCTATGACAAGAAATGCTTATTTTTCGCTCCAGTTTCTTTAACAGGATTAATAATAATTTGGGGGAGCCGTCCACGACAAAATTCAGGAGCTCTCAGGCCTCCACCCCCTCACCCCGCCCTACGCCCCAGGTTTGTGTTTTTTGCCTTTATCACTTTTTTCCTTTTACGTTTGTAATTTCCATGGAAATCTTTCATCCATCATCACGTTTCGGCATCAATAAAAATATCTAGCTGATATATTGATTATACGAGGTGTTCAACACATTGTCAAGAAGTTATTTGGGATGATTTTGTATTTCTTTTTCTGTAGTGTACTATTTCACTGGAAGCCAATTCCACAACTTGTCATCGTAAACCCTACATGGCAGTAACTATGGAAACGGCTGTCATAAAAACGTACTGGGGAACGTGTTTGGTTATGTTTGCAGGTACGTAATTTTGAAACCATACTTAAGTCTAAGTATTATTTGAATACTTTATTAGCAATTATTAAGCTTTGGCCCAGTGGAAGGGCCAAAGAAATCTTTTTAACATTTTTCTAAAAATTTGTATCTAAGCCGATTTCTACTACTAGTCCTGTGAACAGTAGAACGCGCTCCCGCAAACCCTCAAGAAGAGAATTTAATTTCTTTGGACGTATCTGTCGTAAACTGATTTTTTGACGCCGATTTGGGTTGCCAAACCTGACACAAGAAGTAATAAAACGTACCATACCACTACGTAACGGCGGAACAGGAAAGCGTACCGCACCACGATTTAACAGGGGTACTTCCGGTGAATAACGGCACTTCTGGTTTGTAGCCCCGAAACCATCGGTCGTTGGTCCCAGGTTAGTTTCAGTTTCATTTTTGGTTTAATGATGGGTTCTTACGATTCGAAATTTTAATCGCAGATTCGATTCTGACCAAGCATCTCTACAAAAATAAATTAGACTTCATCAGAGGCCGCACCATTCAATGGCAACTCTGATAAACAAATATTATGATTGTGTTGGTTTCATATAAAAATAAAGAATCCCACCAAGAATCGTTGACAGCACAACGTTAGCGACCATGACAAGAGGACACACGATTGTAGAATGACCAGTTAACCCAAAACCGAAAGTTTGAACCTTATTGTTATGAATTCCTACCACTAAACTAACCAATCACAGACCGTGAGAAAAGGACATTGAGGAAGCAGCTGCTTGTCAAAGTCCATTCTCGAAGAACAACTTAACTGTCCGTAAAAATAAACAATCAATCTTTACACGAGAATTAACAATACAAATCTGTCTCAATATCGTACTAACAACACATCCCGCAAATGTCGCAACAGATAGAGCGATACGTGGAGTACACAATCCTCTTCATACACAATCCTAACGGGATTTATTTGTAACAATTAAAAAAAATTTTACGAAACTATACGAAAGTATTAATTAAAATAATTAAAGTAAAAGACACAAACGAAATAAAAATAAAATCAATAAAAAATAAATAAAAAAGGGAAAAAAAGTATTTACAATAGGTAAACAAATTCTGTGTTTTACCACGAAAACACACTATTCTGGCAACGCAGTCTAGATTAAAATAAATCATCACTAAAGCCAAATTTAAAAAAAATGACAGACCAAATATTTCACAAAATTACCTCAAATACGTCTCTCACACTAGACGGGACCGTGATACTACCATGATACTGAGACACAGTTGTGCTAATCATCAGGCTACCATGGTCCTCACCTATTTTTCCAACTAAGGAAGGAAACGAACAAGCTAGCGGAATCAAAGCAAGTCATGCCGAGCTTGCCAAGGCCTATGAAGCGAATTTTTGGCGAATTTCGCTCGAGGTTCGGTACGCTAAATGCAGTGAGAAGTCACTCATTTAGGTCTGACTGAAGTGGAAAGTAAGAAAGGAAAATAGGAAATGAACGAGCTGAGCTAGCCGAATAAAGGCAATTCATGCCACACTTTCCTAGTCCCATGCCATGATGTTCGCCGAAGTTCGCTTTAATTCGATATGCTACGTGCAGTGAGAAGTTACTCATTTAGCTCCGACTGAAGTGGAAAGTAAGAAAGGAAAGTAGGAAAGGAACGAGCTAGCCGAACAAAGGCAAATCATGCCACACTTTCCCATTCCCATGCCATGATGTTCGCCGAAGTTCGCTTGGATTCGATATGCTACGTGCAGTGAGAAGTTACTGTTTTAGGTCCACCTGATTTGGAAAGTAGGAAATTAAAGTAGGAAATGAAAGTAGGAAAAGAAATAGCTAGCCGAAACAAAGCCAAGTCATACCTAGATTTCTAGTCCCATGACCCATGATTGGGGAATTTTGCTCCGGATTCTGTATGCTACACGCAGGGAGAAGATGCTCATTTCGGCTCGCCTTGACTTGGCTTGTCCATCTTGTCCCAAGCTAATCAGCACTTGTTCCAACAATCTTGTGGTGCATGAATGTTTATTGTGCTTCATTTAGCATTGGTTTCTATGTACAGGCATGGCAGGGAACACTGTGTGTCTATAATAATTGTGTGTTGGTTTGCACACTAACTTACTGCTAAATTTGTTCCTTTAACCGATAGGAGAGCTGGCTGTTAGCTGGAGGACAATTGCTTGGTTTAGCTTACCGTACCACTGCCCCAGTTCAATGAGCACGGTTTGGTGAAACATGAGGATGACAGCGCTTATCTACTCTAGCTTATATTGTGCACATTTGGACGAGACCTCATACGCTTTTGCTAAGCCACACACTGTGGCATGTCTGGGTCCTGTGGCATGTGGTTTGACATAAAATTTCCTTTTTAAATTAAAATTTGTTTTCAGTTTTGGTGCTTTTTTTTGTTATGCCCTTCAGTACATCCAATATCACTGATCAATTTTCACAGGTGATCGTGTAGCTTATCACGGACCCGATACATACATGAAATTTAAAATCACTGGTTCAGGATTTCATCCACCGAAGAGGACAGTAAACAAGACTGTGTTGCATAGGCACAACAGGACACGGAAGGAACTAGACGAAGATGGCCTTGGAAGTCGAACACTGCTCGTAAGTACATTATAGGATTAAGTTTAAGCTAATATCTTTTGTAGCAAAACAGTTCATTGCAAGAATACTTACGGACTGAAGTGGGGTGGTACACAATGGTATGGCATACCGCCTCTTTACGAAATCCGAGTATAGCGTAACGCCTCTTTTTGCCTTGAAGAGTGGGCACACTATCCGACAAAGTTCGAACAAAGTAAGGCGATTGCTCCAAATACTCCAAAATGAAACGCACGGTATCGTATCCTAAATTCCCATGCGATGCTTCAATAATTTTATTCCTACTGGCTGAAAATAAGAATATCTATAAGATTCCTAAGAAAAAGAAATAAGTAAAGCTATATGGCCTGCTAATCTTGGCTAATGTTTTTTTTTTTTATCTCCAAGTAATCGAGATATTTTATTTTGTATCAATCTCAGTTAAGATTTTCTTAGGTTTTATAATATTATTTTCACCTTTTCAATAGTTTATTTTTAACTTATCGCCCCTCGCCCCTCTTTTCCCCAACCGTAGACTCTAGTCAGAAATTGGGGGAAATAAAACAAAAAGTCGTAAGATATTTAGACAAATCGGCATCCAGGTTGAGAACAAGGTGCATGTATACGCCACACCGATCCTTATTTATTCCCTCTTGGAGCACCTAGAATACTTAAGCTATTAAACTATATGCTTTCTGCGGGCATCTCTTCTCTACAATACAGGGCATCTCTTCCATTTGGTTGCCACATTTGGCTAGGTTGACTTTTCTCAACGCAACGTGGGTAGTTAGGACTCATTTCTATTCTTCTTAAGCTGCGAAAGATGTTAAGGATTATTTGAGCTAACGAGTAATTATACACGACGAAAAGCCAATGGCTCAAGATGGGTTAAATAAATACGGATGCAATCCTATTTACGTTGCTTATTAGACTTTTATGTGAGACTGCCTGGGCGGGGAATCGAATCCACGACTTTTGAAATCAAAGGCAGAGGTCCTACCGCTGAGCCATACTGATAACGGGATTCTGAACATATTCCTAGAAATTCAGTCCCGTTTTTGCCGCCCATAGTAGCATTAGGATACCATCCACTTCCGGTTTAGTAGTAAAGTTATATGACGATATTAGAACTGACAGGATGTTTGGATTACATATGCACAGTTTGCTTGACGTACCCTTCTAGTGTAAGAGCCAATGAAAGACTCCTGTGAACTCGAAGAAGTTTTGGGGGTAAAACGTGAAAATGTACTTTTATAGACGCTATCTGTTCGTGTAAACGTGACGCCGTCATCTGTATCAGCTCATTAACTATCTCACAGACTGACTCTTTTCAACAAAGGCAAATTTTTGTCTTCTCATTACAAATATTTAGTAGAATTTATTTCTGCTTGCAGTCGAAAATCATTACCTGTAAATTTAGCATTCTTGTTTTGAGAATGCTTTTCCCAAGAGATAAAATTATCTGATTACAGCCAGCTCTCTAATCCCAGTGCACATGCGCGCACCTCTCCTTTATACCGGCCGTGAGACGAAAATAGCCATTTTTCTTTCTCTAGTCATCACTCTGTGTGCTTCACGACAGTTTCCCCAACCGAAAGAGGACTCTTTTGTGATGGTTAATGTCATGGCCGTCCCGAAAGCTGATTCTTAGGCTAAATCATTGGTTGTTACCCCCTATTGTCGTCGACGCTTTGCCCTTTGAAGAGGCGGAATGATCGTCTGCCGAAAGACGTTTGTCTGACTTTCGTCCTCTATTCCTTACATCTCCGTCTCCTTCGACACACTTATTGGCTGCTGACCCTGTTATCGTTCCAGCTGCCTTCGGCAACCAATTGAACTTCCCGTCGAGATCACCCGAAAGGTCGTCAAACTTGGCGGGTTCGTCTGACTGCATTGAATTGACTGAACTGCACTTGTCGATGTCCGATACCGCTTCCCCGGGATCTGCCTCTCACCCCTGCCATTCCGCACTCCTCCCGGCTGGGCTTTACTCACCTGCTGTCCTCATCGGGGCCAACAAGTCAACGAGCTTCGTGGCTTTTCATACTCACAAGCACCGCCTCCACTGAAGCTGAAATCACTGTCCACCAGAACCCAGGCTGGTTCATTACAACTTTTCCACAGCTGATCAACATTTTTAGCAGTGGCATTGTTCGTTTGTTACGGATTTCTCCAAGCGTAACAAACGGACACTTCCACCACCACCCCGATGACAATCAGTCGGAAACCAAAAGGTATGATTTACCACCTGCCGAAAATCATGTCGCTTGTCCGGCGCCAGCGTACGTTTCGGCTGTCTACCCTCTGGCCTCGCCTGCTGCCGTTAACACACTGTTGACGCCAGCTGCCTTCCCTTCTAGCCAGTGCCTTTTCCCGCCTCGCTTGGTCTCCTGCCTTCTGCTGAAAGGTTCCACCGAAAGAAACATCCAGCGTCACCACCTTGCGTGGACTCTCGGAACTTCATCTGCTGTTCACAACAACATTGGTCAGTCGACATGTCGACTGCTACGTGACAAGAATTACCTTCGTTCCCCATTTACGGTGCAGTTTACATATCCCAAATCTGGCTTGATCTATTGATGCACGTTTTTCTTTTTTTTCTTTTTCTGAATCACCTGTATTTCTAGACTCTCTTTCTGTGTTAGTGCAGCTTTGATAATAATAATAATAAGCTTTGTTGCTTGAGCAACAGGACAAGCAAGGACTGAATGGTCACTAACAGCAAGCCTAAACAAAAATCGCTTACATTAATGCGACAAATAAAGACTAAACGTTATTCAATACAAAAATGATTTAAAACAATTTGTTTGTGGCATCATATCATTAATTTAAAAGCTTATCAAAATCTTAAAAACAGCTTGAGGAAAGAAAAATAAATAAAGAGTAAAAAGAACAGAGTAAAGATACGTTGGCCAGTGGAAAGGGGAGTTAATTTAGGGACCTGAAATGCATTTCTGAACCACTCGGGGCTACGATGTAAAAATCTCACAAGATTCCGTGTATTTAAAATTCTGCGGAAACCCTGAACTGTACTTGATGATACCGCTGATTAGCGGTAATGAGTTCCATGGCTCAATTGCCCTCAAAGAGAAAAAGCTACTTCGGGTATTTGATCGTGCAGATTGACGATTTAGCTGTAGTGAGTGGCATCGAGTAATATTTGTATTAGATGGGTCGAAAAAAGTAAGTGCCAATGGATGATGCCCGTGCACAATTTTGTACGTAAGGATAAGATCAGTCTTGAGGCGCCTAAGCTCAAGTAACTCAAGGCCTGTTATTCGAAGGCGTTCAATATAAGGGACGTTTCGCAATCCAGGGAGTGACTTCGTAAACCTACGTTGAACGGACTCAATCCGGTCAATATCTTGCAAAAGGACAGGCGTCCAAACTGGGCTAGCATACTCCAATATCGGACGCACAAAGATCTTAAATACCCAAACTTTAACCTTCAGGTCCCCGACTGTAAAGCAACGTTTTACAATTGCTAGGCGTTTATAGGTAGTCGCAGTTATTTTGGCACAGTGAAGAGCAAATTTAAGGTCACTACAGAACCAGACGCCCAAATCTTTAACTACATTAATATTTGGTAGAACGTGCATGTCTAATGGGTAGGTTCTGTTTTGATTCATTTTTCCCAAATGCATAGTTTGAATTGAGATCGGCAGCTGCCATTCTGCAGACCATCTTACTACGGATGCAATTTCATGAGAAAACGAGTCACAATCGCTCTCACTGATAATCGGTGAGTCAAAATCCAATTAACGGCCGCCGAAACCAGATTGCTCAAGTTTGAAAAGTAACTTAGAATGAACCACATATTCAAAAGCCTTGGAGAAATCGAAATAAACAACATGAGATGGCATCCCTATATCTTTGGCCGAGGTCCACCTGTCAACACTAAGTAGCAATTGTAAAGTAGTTGAACGACCTGGTAAGAATCCAAACTGGTTGGGGTTAATTAAATCTACAGACTCTATATATGCTTGCATAAAGTCGCGTATCAATGTCTCCATTATCTTGCAAGAGACAGATATCAAAGCAATTGGGCGATAATTCTTAGGGTCAGACGCTTCGCCTTTCTTGTAAATTGGTATGATAATAGCAGTTTTGCAGATAAAAGGCAGAGAACCTTCTTCCATTGAAGAACTGAAGATGACCGAAAGTGGGTAGCTAAGTTTATTAACGATCTGCTTATAGAAGTGAGCCGAAAAACCATCTGGACCGACTGCGTGACTGGGCTTTATCATGTTGATAACTTGTTTCACGGTATGTTAAGTAAATCTTGACTTGTAGTTAAAATCCCCACTGGTATCACTGGACAGATTGAGTGATGGGGAAACATTGTGGTCATCAGCTTGTCCGTTAGCAACAAAAGGGTGATTCAGGATTTTCGCTTTCCTAGGATTTTCAGTCAGAAAGTCATTTCCAACTTTAAGAGGTGGAAAGTCTCTGGCAGTAGAAGTTGTTTTGCGTTCCCTCTTTAATTGCCGATTAAATATGGCCACTTATTAGAAGCCGAAGCATACAACGTTTGAACGTTATTGTAGTACTGTAGATTGTCATTGGTAGGTGCCAACTTATAGGTTCGCCATAGTCTTAGTTTACGATGGCCAAGGTTTAAAAGGTATCGAGGTAGTTTCACCTTTTGATGTTTAATGTTACGTGCGGTGGTCGACATTGACTGACTTCGTCTTGACTAATTTCAAGGAACACATCCCATGCCTTGTTCGCTGTCAAATTAGTTACTACTAAGAGTTTGTGCCAATCAATGTCAGCAAGGGAATGTCGTAGGCTGTCGAAGTTAATCTTACCTGTGCGAAAGGTCCCTCCCGTCAAGTTGGGTTGGGCGCCATGCATAAACATGATGCACACAACAATTAATATTGCATCGGTGTACACGAAATGCAGGCCCATTGCCGTCGCTGACTATCATGTCGACACGATTAAGAAGACAACATTTGCAGTTTTTATTCGAAATGGAAAAAAAATTCTACAACCAAAAACATTTGAAAATTCACAGTTGTGATGCATTTGTTTGAATCCTCCACGAATTCTTATTGTTTGCTCCCACCGTTTGGAATCCCACCACAAGTGGCTGTACCGAACGAACTGTTTGCAGTTTTGATACAGCAATTAACATTCCAGAATTAAGTTTTCACAGTTAGGCAGCAAGCATTTGGGGTTCAGTTGCAATTTGTCTATTCCTTCTCTATTGCTGACTCTTCACTGATGCAAGTTTCGACTTATTCATGTTTTCAAGCTCCGAACCATCGCATCATAATGCTACCACTCTTGCGCCACCATACACGGCGCCATATCGCAACCCGTGCTGGCACACCACAATGCTAAAGTGACCTGACTGGAATAACGATGCATGCGCAAGCGAAGCACTCCAGCCTCGGCAACAGTATTGTTGTGAAAATGTAAGCCGACAACGTTGACATCACTGAACAGGTGAAAGTGTATGCCTCGCTTAACACCACCACAGAAATTGCCATGATAACAAATTATTCCACAACAACGAAGATGAAGTGGATCAAGACATTGGATTATCCAACCCGATTTGCTTGGAAGAACATCAAAGCTATTCACAGGAAAACAAATAATCGTCTCTTCTCTTTTTTCTTTTCAACAAATTGCGCCAAGCAAAAGAAGATTAATCTCTACGAAAGCCTGACAAGACAAAGCAAGTTTGAAGCTCAAACTGTCTCACATACGAGGCTTGTCTAGATCTTTCGTCCCACCACTGCCGCAGTCGCTCGCCAAGACTTCAGTATTCTCCCACCAACCATGGTCAAAAAAAGAAATCAACGAACTCATTGCAAGAGCAAGACATGTTCCAGTCCCTGGTCTTCCCCTCCTCTGAAAGCAACTGAGAAGACCTACAAACATCATTGGACCAATGCGTCTCACTGCCATCCTCTCTCCTCGTCACCAGAGCTCTCCAACCTCCGTCCTGGTGTGAAAATACCCCAGCTATCCATTGGCTTTCATAAGCCAATCCTAGTCATGGAATCCACATTACATTCGTAGACCTGAAACGCTCCATTTTCACCCCAATGATGCACGGAGTTTCAAAAGCCCCTTTTGGTCCAGACATGAAAGCCGCCACAGCTGCAACTATGAAAGCGACTCCGATAGCAATGCAGATTCGGCATCCACCCACCGAGCTTCACCCATCAAACTTCTTCCCCACTCCAGACCAAAAGATTTTTGGCACGGTGAAAATAGAAGATGAAAGCGAAGTCTCTCACCTGATCTGCAAGACTATTTTAATTCAAACGTGTCGATTTATGGCTCTGACTTTGACAAACACACACAACATGCACAGTTTAACGAAAGCTTCCATGACACTAAGGAGCCATCTGGACCCCCCCCTCCCCCATTTCGAATCTTCTCAAGATGGTAGAAATATTTCACCAGATTCTTTTTCGGATTCACCATCGTGATTTGATGCTGCTGCAACGAAGAACAGAAGCTCATCAACTGGCCTCGGCTTTGCCGTCCATGATAGGACCCTATAGCAACAGGCAGTTTTATGTCAGTCGCCTACACTTCTCACAACTCTCCTGCATAACGGTTGACTCCTACTCGACAAAAGGGAACCCTTCTAATTGAATACAGACCCTCCATCAGCAAGACCAGTTAGGAAAAATTGGTCTATCAAACCCTTTGCAGTTGGGTCGACGAACCCGAAGCATTTGGACACTATGCCCAATCGGAATTCTTGACAGCAGATGTGAAAACTGTTTGTGGAACAGCCCTATAATCCCAAAAAGTGTGGATGTCCCCCTTTCATCTTGAAGTTCAACGATAGAATTTTACGTCTTGGTCCTTGGGCTACTTCTTGAACAGATGTCCTTTACAAACAGCAAATGCCCTCTACGGGAATCTTCCTCAGGAATCCAGAAGCCAAACAACTATGATGAAGTCTTAAACAAGTGGCCACTATCATCGAACTTCTTAGGAGCCTTAAACTCATGCAATCTGAATCGCAAGCAAAGCAGTCAGAAAATCCACGAACTGCATTAACGACAGACTCTGGAAGAACTGATTTCGTTGGTGTACGTCACGGAGTGTCACTCCAATCGATTCCCTTTTGTCCGAATTCCAAGTCTTCTTTACTGACCTTCTCGACGAGGGCTTTTAAGGATCCATAGCAAGAGTGTACCATTCTGGGTTAAACTCCGTTGCAAAGCATCCAGAAAAACAGACCGTCTTGAAGATCTTTCGGTTTTCATTCCTCAGTTAATCATTCGAAATCGAGAATCAATATCCTGACGACTTTTCCCAGATCGGACCCCTTCAAACGCTCAGAATCTCTGATGAAGGCACCTTTTGAGCTACCCCTTTACGGCAACCTTCGTCTTCACACTCGCAATACAGCATTCTTAACCCATGCTCGCCACGAGCTTACACTGCAGTCAAAACAAGCTCCCTCCATGGACCCAGCTCATTGCTTCTTCGCCAATGACTTCGAGGCCACCTATCTTACTCCACAAAAACTCCTTCAGTGCTTAAAAAAAAAAAAAAAATCACTGAGTCCAATCGCACCTTCACCATACTGGCACTCTCTACGGTGGTTGGTATGTTTCCTCTACTCTATCCGAGCGTCATGCTTCTACATCGAGCAGACTAGAATCAAAACACCCATTATGGACGCATCCCGTTGTTCCATCCCAATTCAAACATTGCTTTGGAGAAACCATTCCAGCATTGATTGAAACTGGATTAAATCAGTCATCCGTATACAGACGACGCCACTGTTGTACATTCAGAGCACAGCCAGGAACTTCGTGCCATAATGTGTTTTCGCGACATCATCACCATTCCAGTGATCTGCACAGCAGCATTAAGTAATAATCTGCCTGCCTTCATGACCAACTACTCCAACACGATGACCGACCACACCGATGGACGTCACTGTCTGGGACCCATCGAAGCAGCCATATATGTCGTCAACCCCACCCACGCTATGGCACTAAATAAAAGCACATTTATATTTAGTCTAAATTAATACAATTAATATTTCTAAATAAAAATTTAG
The DNA here is from genome assembly GCA_023313725.1 of Lithobius niger. Lineage (NCBI taxonomy): Eukaryota > Metazoa > Arthropoda > Chilopoda > Lithobiomorpha > Lithobiidae > Lithobius > Lithobius niger. Next base: position 19,433 of record JAHWFP010271268.1, read on the forward strand.
ACAAACAGCCCCTTTTCAGGGTCACCAAATCAGAATGAATCCCAGTTTCCTGTTTTTTTTTTAATTTTCAATAAAATGCGAAGTCTGTGACTTTTTGGGAGACCAGCTCCTCACCCTACAGTACCCGCCTGGTGATGCCCACCGCCAGTTTAGACGAGGTCTTTTGTAAATGCTAAATTTACAGGTAATGGACGTAGCCGATGGCAAATAGAAGGACTAATTGCAGGCATCCAGACGGCCGGTTAAATTTTGTTTCTATTGCCTAAAAGAAAGTATACATTTTCTGTACCCACCCTACCTCCCCTCTTGAGTCACCACCATAACAGTTTGAGAGGAAAAAAATGATGGCCATTTCCGCTTCATGGCCATCATAAAGGAGGGATGTGTGCATGCACACTGGGGTTGGAGAGCTGGCTCTAATTAGACAATTTTATCTTTAGGGAAAAAGCATTCTCGAAACAAGAATTCTAAGTTTACAGGTAATGTGTATTTTGTTTTAGGTAATAGAAACAAATTTTAGCTGGCCGTCTGGGGGCCGCCAATTTATTCTTTTTAAAATAAAACAATACTTATGTAATAGTGGGAGTTTGTTTTGCAGCGAGGAGAGCCATTAAAAGCAGCTCGGTAGACAATATGTTTCACTGCAGGTGCTGCTTATAATAAAATATAATAAAAACCAGTTTCTTTAGTAAAGTAGTTTTTGTAAAGTGGATCGTTTATGGTTAGAATTCGGGCGGTATCTGATCATCTTCGAACCGCCACCTTTCTTTCTTGATTAATGGAACATTCTTGGCAAATGCTTTCTCTACAGTTCGTCAATCGTCTTATATGACGGTTCACAAATTCCACTTCTAGCGTTGCAATACCAATGCGCCCGTCTGTCCCTATTAATTATCACATCTCGTGTTCAGAAAACCAACAAAAAACGTCTAATGCTATTACTTCATGCTGGCTACGTGGAAGGTTTCTCTACAGGTCTTGCTTACTAATCAAGGGAATATATATTGTAATAAAAATTACATTTTTTTCACGACCAATATTTTTTTTCAATAATAAAACCGGAGTTGAATAACTCGTAAAGTGAAGTGAGCGATTCGGCTAGTTTAAGGGAGCATTTTACGCAACGACTCGCCTTTGCATTCTCGCAGCTAGAAGCTAGAAACCATCTGAAATTCGAACATGACGATGGTTTTGGCTTGCAACGAAAATAGCCAATATTGTGGGTAGCGAAGCGATTGGGTACATTGTTTCGTCAGGAGGAATTGCTTATCTTATCGTCTCTGCAAGCAGTTATCAAATCTAGCTAATCCAGGCAGCGTTGTAACCATGGCAACGACACTTTTGACATCGTGATTTAATTCTATCTGAAAAAATGCGAATCCTTGCGTAAACGTACTCTAATAATAAAACTATTTAAAACTAGAGCTTGCTTGGTTTAGGGTACTTTGAGCAAGCGCTGTTGCACAAAGTATCGCTAGTTCTTCTTTAAAATTTGATACTGAACACCTAAGCTGGCAGTAGACTGCCAAATATTAACCCACACCACGGCTCTCTACATTACTGGCTGGACCTTGGGTGGAAAACAGCATTACGAGACTGGGTTTGCAATATGGCCGCCGAAATTGAAGCTGATGCGATTGATTTGTCTAGTTGCCACATTTTGGCAACCGTTGGCGACACCCTCCATACAAATTGCCAACGAACGTGTTTTTTTTCCAAACGCAGAGAAATTGCTTAACTGTGGTTGTGTGATATTTAAAAAAAACTATTTAAAAATACTTTTATAGATAATAAAAATTTGCCACGAAAATTGACTTAAAAATTTAAATCATTATTTCGAAAATCGTTACTAGCTGCCAATAGATGTCAAGTCTCTCCGTACAAAGATGCTGCTACCTCGAAGAACAGATCTTGACGAAATGAACCAGACATGGCGGCCATTTTGTCTACCCCCCCCCCCCCCCCCACTAATATCGTTATAGAGCGGGCCAGTCAGTTTACTGGCCATGCCCACACCTATTGTCCCTGAACTCAATTTTTCTAGAATTTTTTTTCTTTTAAATTTGGTACTGAACACTGAAGTTGCCAGTCAATTTAACAAATACTTAATAATAATAATAATACTTTTTTTTATTAACAATTACAATTATTACATTGTAATCCTCGAAGCTATTGTAAATAGCTTGTGTGAGTTTCTAATACATCATATTCAAAACACAATAAATTTTTACCATTATTATCAATTAACACTTTGCACTAGGTAGTATTTTATTTTTGTTATTAATATTTTCAGTGTATTTTTAAGATTCTCGTGTTAATTTTTCTCTGAGTATTAAATTTTGATGTTCCAACAGCTCTTTTTGTTAATTCATTAAAGATTTTTGGTATATACCACGTTTTGTTTCTCTTACGGTATGTATTGTTCCATCTTGGTAGTAGGAACATTTCTCTATTATGTTTTAAATTGTTTTCTTATCTTTATTATAAAATTTAAATTGATTTTTGTAGTAATTTTATGTGAGTATAACATAGTTTTTGAGTTTCACAATTTTCAGTCCTTTTTTGTTGTTTTTGTTTCCAAACAGTACTTTAATTATTTTATTTTGTATTTTTCTAATAAATTATAATAAATAATCTGATGTTAATCCATATAGTTCTATTCCTTACCTAAGGATGCTTCCAATCCAAGAATCACATAAGATTTTTTTATTTTGTATGTTTAATATATTTCGCAATTGATACATTTTAGGCTTCATTTGTCTTATTCTTTTTATTAACTGTAGTATATGTGCTTTGAAATTCCAAGTTTTGTCTATTTCAATCCCAAGATATTTTGCAGAGTTCTTTTTTTTTAATAGGGTAAATTTTTTATCACATTTATCTTTGTCACATATTCCATCTGTAGTTAGATTTGTACAATTTCCATAGTGTTTAATTATCTAGATATTTTTGTTTTTATTCATTTTTGGTACAATTATATCTAATTGAACTGTTTTTTTCCATGCTTATAAACAGCTCGTTTTCAACAAACCAGTTATTAAACAAACCAGTTATATGTTAAAGTCGTGTTGTAAATTTGACATCATTTTTTCGTATTTACAATGTATTGAAATTAATATTGTGTTGTCTGCAAATAATAATACATCTGTGTTTAGGTTGTTGGTTATATCATTTGTATAAATTAAATACAACAGTGGTCCTAAAACAGTTCCTTGAAGGACTCCAAATTTTGTATCATTTATATCACTATTTATTCCTTGCAGTTGTACTGTTGTTTTCCTATTGTTTAAGTAGCTTGTTATTATATTATAAATTTTTCCTCTTATTCCTAATATTTTGCATTTATTTAATAAGTATTTTTGTGAGACGTGTCAAATGCCTTTTGTAAGTATACTAAAACTACTCCTACGTATTTCCCATCATTTAGTGCGCCAGTTATTATGTCGTTTAGTTCTATTAAAAGGTCAGTTATGCCTTTATTTTTTGTATATCCATATTGGTTACTGTTAATACATTATTTTATCTAGAAAGTTTCTTTTTTTTTAAAGAACTTTTCTATTATTTTGTTTATTGTCGAAAGTAAAACTATAGGTCTGTAATTGTTTTTATCCGTTTTTATTCCTTTTTTATACATTGGTCTTATTTCTTGAATTTTTAATATATCTGGCCAGATCTCTTCATCTATCATCACATTTATTAATTTACAAATGGCCTTTACTGTGTTTTCTTTAGTTTTTTTATGTATTCTGTTTGTATTTTATCAATTCCTGTTGCGTCTGTGTTTTTTAATTCGTTAATTAAGGGTATTACTTCTATTTCACTTGCATATTCAATAAATATTGTTCTCTGTGAGATATTTTGTTTTACCTTGTTTGTTCTTTTCTTTACTTCTTTATAATAACATCCTTTTTTATAAATTTCATGTCCTTCCTCAAAACTGTCTTACAATTTTGGCACCTGGTTAAAAAAAAAGTAGTATTGAAGTTATTTGTTGTGTCTATAATAGTTTCCTCTTTAAACGTATTTGTAACATTCTCATCAATTTTTACTTTTATTTTTCTTTATAAGCTCGTTTATTACCTCCCATACTGATTTTTTTGCTTTGTTGTAATCCTTCTAGCTTTTCTTTATAATGTCATTGTTTACATTCTTTAATTTCTTTGTGCTGTGAAAAGTGCAGTACCTGTCAATTTTAGCATTGTTGTCTCAATGATGCTGCTTGGTGCTTGAGATTTGAATAGCTGCCTCAGATACCTTACCGCACATGCGCGGCCCTCCCTATAAAGGATGCGTGCTTGGAAAGCTCGTCATCTCTTTGTCTCAAGCTGTTGGCCACTCGACAGCTCGCTGTACCCTGGATTACTTCCCGGCCTCCCAACCGCCAGTTGCTATATCTCGCTTCCGCTTCGGCTGACGTACTTCTATGGCAGATGGGCGCCTGCCAGATACTTTCTCAGTCGGCCATCCTGCCCTCGACGACCGCTACACGCCCGTTCACGAACAGGTCGTGAATGTCACCGAGACTGTAGCCATCTCCTGCTTCAAGACGGACCATGCTTCCGCTTCCCGTCCTGTCGGCCTCGGTAAGAAGACCGACACGAGCTCGATGCCTCTCCAGGACAGCAGTATGATGCCGTCAACCTTCGTCTCCAGCAGGTGCCCCCACCTCAAACTCCCTCTACGTCACGTCACCTTTCGGGGTAGATTTTGGTCCTTTCCTGTCGTTCATCTCTGATGTTGGATGCTGTCTTCTCAGTCACTGGTTCTTCCTCGGATGGCGCTTTCTCCTCCAGCTATCCCACCCGTCTGCGACGACCGCTACACACCCGACGCCAATCGGGACGTGCATGTCGTCAACGACGACGACGACTTTCCGCTACAAGGCAACCGACACCCCGTCCTTCCGGTCCCAATGTACGACACGCCAGGCGCTTCTCCGGGATGCCAAGCAGAAGCTCCGTGAAGCCTCATCTCGTGCGGGCCTTTCCGTCAACGACTCCCCACTCATCTCATCACCGAAATCATCTCGCAGATAACGTAACGTCACTTGCAGGGAAGCCCACAAACTCATCGATTCTGTCTTCCGCCGCTATGCTGTCAATACACCGATGCTTCCCCCGTCGTACACCTCGTCCGTACGACGGGCTAATTCACAAGATGGCGTCACATCCACGAATCATGGAAACCACAAAATACCTGTCGCACACCTCCGTCCCAACTGCTATGTAACACAAGCCTTCATTTTCTCCAGAGGTTCCTATGCGTCGCCTCGTCTCCCGCTTTTCGGACTGGATTTTGGTTTTTCCTGTAGTTCATCTCCGACGTTGGATGGTGCTCTGTGGGTCATTGCTCCCACATCTGATGCTGCTCTCTCTCCTCCTGCTACCCCTTCTGTCTGCGACGACCACTGTGCGCCCGTTGCTGTACGGGACGCGCATGTCGCCAACGACGACGACGATTCTCCACTACAAGACGGCCAACGCACCCCACCTCTTACGGTCCTGGCAGAAGATGTAAGACACGCCAAGGCACTCCTCCGAGATACCAACCAGAAACTCCACGAAGCCTCATCTCATGCGGGCCTGTTGGTCAACAGCTCTCCACTCGACTTGTCATCGAAATCATCTCGTAGGGAACATAGCAGCACTTGCAGCAAAGCCCTCAACCTCGTCGACTCTGTCTTTCGCCGCTATGCTGTCAAGATGCCGACCCCCCCCCCCCCCCGTCGTACACCTCATCCGTACAACGGGCTAACACATAAAACTGGGTCGCATCCACAACGAGCCATGAAAGCCGTAAACGCATGTCGCACACCTCAGACCCATCTTCTAAGAAACACAAGCATTCATCCCTGTCGGTCGACCCTAACATAACTCAATAGTACCCCTTACGCCACGACCTGACCACGATTCAAGTTTCTTTCAACCACACGGTGACGGCGGAACCAGCCCCAACAGTTTTTCTCTATTGTGAAGTCAAGCCAGATTTTGGGTCTGACCTCACTATCCCCAACGCCCCTTGTGAGAAGCATTCAGCCGATACGGACCCTAAAGAAACCCGAATCCTGTCTTCTCTCGATTAGATATTTCACGCAAACCTAAGACTGTCTGACAAAGCAAACCGGCCTTTCAATCATCTACACCAAACAGATACCAGAGAAGCTGCCGGCCTCCTCAAGACACCGCACGACACGACATGGTCCTATCGGCCTGACCGACAGCCTTATTCCAACAAGCGCTGTTCAGATCGGCATAAAAACACACTGACACGTTCTCGCCGCTGCTCATCTTACCTCCCTACCACTATCTGCAGAGGGTGTCGCCTGCCCTCGATCAACCATCCGAATTCCTGCAAGCGTCGCACGCTACCTTCGGCCTGTTTCCTGTGAATCCCAGAACAAGACTTTCTTCCATTCCTGCCTTCCCGCGTCACTTTGTGTTGTTTCTGGACGCTGCTTAGCAGTCCAAGGTTCCAAGATTTCCACGATCTCGTCTCTACCAAAATGATGAAAACTTTAAAACCAGTCCGCCCTGCATTTAAAGACCCATACGCTGGCAGGCTCCCCTGATCCAGGACCCAGGATCTTGCAACTGCCCAGGGTTACGAAACCCTAACAGAAAGGACCCTCACACTTCCGTGTGCCAGGTACACTGACTATGTAACTTTTACCACAACCCGTGTACCATTTGTGTAAAGATCTCGTACGAAGACTGGAAGATTATCTCCGCGTTACAACACTTTTCTTCTATGTGTAAAAAACAAAGGACGAGTCGGGCTAGTACCAAATCCCCTTTCAAGTCTCCTTCTCCCAAGAAATCTCGACCTTCGGCCACTGCTGTCACGCGACCATCAACACCAACCCAAGATTCTCAAGAAGATCTCCCTACTGAAGCTCCTATGGATTTAGAAGACCCGCTTCCGCTTCTAATCGCCGATAACCCGTCTTCTTCACAAGAAGTTGTCATTCTGATCGTTTCAAACGAACACAGTGCGAACTTCATCCCTGCAACACCGCGCTCCCCAAACAAGGATGAACCAATCATTCCTTCCCCAAGTTTTGACTCACCACGCTCCATCCATTCCTCGTCCACTTCCGAAATCGACGACCCTCTCCTCCCCCCCCCCCGGGGGGGGTGACGACAGAATTCAATCCCGGGGTACCCACTTTTCAGTTCCGAATCAGACGAACCCTCCAGGATCAATCAGAAGGAATGTTTCAAAATCGTAAAACATAAACTCAAGTGTTAAAAGAATCTTTAAAAATACAACTTGACAGCAACTACTTACGTGTAAAACCCATTCTTCGTTCTTGGCAAAAATGAATCTCTTCACAGCAAAAACAAATAAAAGAGCTCAGAATGGAAATTGATAAACTACGGGCCACCAACAACGATCAATTTCTGCAAATCACTTCGTTGACTCTCCATGAAGCACTAAAGAAGAAGAGAACATCATCTCCCCCCTCCACCACACCAGGGGCTCTTCGAACCCCAATCCTTCTTACCCTGGCCCTTACCACGATTCGTAGCTGACAGATCATGGAAGCCAGCCTACATGACCCCTGGACTTTCTTGTCACCCAAGCCTGGTTCAACCATCTGACCCTCGCATCAGACCCTTGGTCCTTCCCTCCAAACCTCTAACGTAAGTAAAACCGCTGCTCGATGACACGGACTCTCCAACAAACCCCTCAGACATTATCCAGGAAAACCGACACAGAGAGATCTTGGATGCATGGAAGAGCATTTCCTCTACGGCCCGTGAACACGACCCAAGATCGTTTTCACTGTGGCAATTTGATAATGACACCAGTTTTGTACCTCTACACCCTGAACTATCGCCACTTTCTTCGACTCCAACTCAGAAGATTCCCTGTTCCCCATGCCGGAAGAAGGCCAAAGGGTACCAATACGGTCTCCGCAACCCTCCTCCCAGTAACTGAAACGCACACCCTAAGTTCTAAAAAAAAAAACCTTTTAGCCCTCTACGCTTTTCTAGATCATTTTAACCTTTCAATCCTTCTGAATCCATTTACCCTGCAATCAACCATGAAATTTCCCCCCCCCCCCTCTTTTTTACCAAAAAAAAAATAATAATAACATACAATCAGGTGCTCAAGTCCATCAAATTCTCTCAAAACACAACTATCCTCCCTTTTTGAAATCCCTTTAAAAAAAAAGAAGAAAAAAAAAGAGAGAAGAGGGGGTAAGAGGACAATCAACAATAAATTTGCCGTACTCAGAGCACCCGTTTCATGAACTTTTCGATGTCTCGTTTCGAAGCAACAACTCGTCCATCCTGGAATTATGATTCTATAACTCCCAGAAGCCTCACCTGTTCCAACCCAACCGAAGTACATCCAAGCCAACAAACCAAGTCAAGACTGTGACACCCACCCATCAAAGGTAAAAATCTAACAATAGAATTTTTTTTACCCACTTTCACATCCATTCAAACCACGATTAACCTAAAAAAAAAATCAGTCCAGGGTGACAGCAGCCGCAGAACCCCAGGGACTCAGTCAAAAGGTGGCCGCCACCTAATTTGACGAGGTCGGCCTGTCAATGCTAAAATTGACAGGTACTGCACTTTTCACAGCACAAAGAAAGAACATTTTGCCGGCCTCCAGCCAGGCCGGCTAAAAATGGTTTCTTTTGCTGTGAAGGTGCATTACCTTAGGCCCACCCTACCTCCCCTCTCGAGTCACCTTTTGACACAATTGAGAGACAAAGAGATGAATAGCCTCCGAAGCACGCATCCTTTATAGGGAGGGCCGTACATGCGCGGTAGGGTAACTGAGGTAGCTATTCAAGTCCCAAGCACCAAGCAGCATCATTGAGACAACAATGCTAAAATTGACAGGTAATTCACTTTTACAGCAAAAGAAACCATTTTTAGCCGGCCTGGCTGGGGGCCAGCAAAATGTTCTTTTTTTCTCTATTTCATTCTTTTCTGTTTTATAAATATTGACTAATTTTGTATCAATCAGTGATGATTGTGTTATTTTGTTCCATAAATCATTTTTCCGTTTTATCAGTACAATTAATTAATTTGTTATCCACTCTTTTCTTTTTTTTATTTTCATGTTTATTTGCATATCTGTTGTTTAACTCATCTTTTTCAATTGATTTTTTTATTTTTAATATTATTTGCGTATATAATATTTATTTGGTTTTGTATTATGTTGTAAATCTCATTAGGACATGTCAATCCGTCTAGCTCTTCCCATTTAATATTATTCATCTCTTTTATGATTTCTTTATCTTGATATCTAATATATCTTAAAGTTTGTATCCTTATCTTTTGTTTTATCATTTCCTCTAATCCACATCCAGCACATAGTTACGTAATTAAATACAGATGCAAACCTATTTACGTTGTCTTTTGGACTTATATGTCAGACTGCCTCAGCGGGGAATCTAACCCAGGACCTGTGAAACCAAAGGCCTAACGCTGAGCCAGATTGACACGGCTGTGTCAGTCCGACTCAGCGGTAGGACCTTGGAGTTTAGTTTCAAAGGTGCTGGGTTCGATTCCCCGCTGAGGCAGTCTGACATATAAGTCCAAAAGGCAACGTAAATAGGTTTGCGTCTGTATTTAGTTATTACTTGTGAGCCTTTGGCTTTCCCGTCTTTAGTTACGTAATGATCAAAATTTTTTTTAATAATGTTGTTCCTCTAGCTATTCCTTTATTGTGTTTGATAAAAATATTGTCAATGGATGATTTATGTATCTGATTCTGTTCATTTTTAATGGTTATTTCTTCTCTTGTTGGGGAATCAATTTGTTTTTCGTATCCTAATTTTGCTAGTGTATTTTCGTAGTTGTCTATTAAATGTTGTTCACGTTTATCTGCTAAGTCTTCTGTATTTTTCAGTATATCAATATTAATATCTCCTATTTTGATTCTTCATTCCTAATTATAGTCTTTAGTTTTTGTACAAACGCTCTCTTACATGTATTATTTCTTTTTACTTCATTAATCCTATTTCAATGTCTACTATATTATGTTCTTTAAATGTTTTGTCTGTGCATTCTATACAATAATCTTTTTTAACAAAAAATCATTATTCCCCCTCCTCTTTTAGTTGTTTCTCTTGTTATTGTTTTTTTCTTATAACCATGTAAGTTCGTCCATCTTGTTCATTTCTATCTTCATTGCTTCATTTTCTTTCTTCAGTTCTTTCTGTTCTTCACTGAAAAATTCCATCGTTTTTATAAGTTCTTCAATTTTTTCATATGCTATTAACAGTTTATCGAGTTTTCTTCTCCATTCTGATTATACTCATTTCCGTATTTGTTTGTTTGTTTCCTTCATTTGAACTTTCTCCTGTCTTCTCTCCTCCTTTATTTTGTGCATCTGTTCTTATGTCAGTTCTGCTTCTGTCTTCAAGTTCTTTTTGTTTATCACTAGTGGCTTCTTCATTTTCTTGGTCTGTATCCTGGTCGTGTTCTGTTCCTGATAAGGTTCTTTTCTTTCGACATTTTAAGCATTTCCATTCTTCTTTTTTGGCTTCACTTTTTGCTTTCCATGTATTTTGTGTTACACCAGCACATTTACAGTGGTATTTTGCATTGCATACACCACATTTCGCGTGATCTCCCTGTTATAATAATAATAATAATAATAATAATAATAATAATAATAATAATAAT
>JAHWFP010271268.1:30097-72778 GCA_023313725.1 Lithobius niger
ATAATAATAATAATAATAATAATAATAATAATAATAATAATAATAATAATATTTTTATTCACACACATTACATTTACAAAATACAGTACCGGCCAGAACACGAGATTTAATAAGTCTGTATGTGTCTGTAAATTAATAATTGTGAAGAAATAACTACATAAATACAAATTTCATGGAAGGTTTAAAAATTAAATTAATAGAAAAATGTGTATTGTTATGTATATTAAACGGTAAGAATTGGTTAAAATTTAAAATGGCTAGTGTTGCCTTAAAGTTAGTATCCATTCCTTACTGAGTTTATTGAGTCGGTAATTACTCTTTAAGTGTCTCATATTAACCATCAGTAAGTTAAAAGTATGCGGGATTACATTACGTTGACCACTCTTATCGTACGAATTTCACCATGTAGGATTTTTGAGCCATTCAGATGGCGATCTTATATTTCTTTTATTTTCCAATTTATGCTCCATCAGGAAATAATTTCTTTTGATTATGCAATTCGTTATTAATTGTCTAACGGCCATTATTTTGTAGTGTTCGTAAATATCAGCAGTACGTTGTCCAATACGTTTACCAAACAATGCTTTCAATCTTTTATTTTGAATTTTTTGTAAGTTGTTAATGAGGCCATCAGTTGATGTTCCATAAGCACTACATCCATATCTAAAAAGAGTTAATCCAGCTCTCAAAAAGAGATATTTTTGCATCATTATTAAAAATATTTTGTAATTTATAAAGAAGAGGTACAATTCGTCTAATTCTATTAACTAGATTTTCGATATGCTTGGAAAATTTCCAATTTGCGTCAGTTATGATGCCCAAAAAATTGCATTCCGTAACTTTAAGTAGTTTAGAGCATGTGCACGTTTGATTGTCATGACATGGATCACCATGGATATAGATTTCACTTGATTCATTTTTCATATGTGAGGTCATGATTTGAAAGTAACACGTTTTTTCTGCACTGAAATATAATTCGTTGTTCTTAATCCATAAGTTTACGGTGTTAAAGTCATTTTGTAAATTTTGGGTCATTACATTGCATTTATTATTAATTGCAATCATAATAATGTCATCTGCATAAAGTGTAAAGCAACTATTCCAATTAAGGTATGTAGATCATTTACATACAGCAGAAAAAGGAGTGGTCCAAGAATAGAGCATTGTGGCACGGCAAATTCAGTAGGTTGCAATGAACTGTGTAAGTTATTGATGCCAACACAACACATCCTAACAATATTCCAAATTTTTCCTCTCAAACCCAAGGTTAACAAGTTTCTAGATAAAACATGTTTATCAAATGCTTTTTGTAAATCTATTAAGATTGAACCAACATATTTCCCGTCATTTAATGCATTTGTTACCATATTGTTTATTCTATGTAGCGCATCAATTGTACCGTTGCCACGCTGAAATCCGAATTGGTTAGATCGATTAGTTTGAAATGGCTTAAATAATTTGCTAGGCAATTTGCAAAATATTTTTCAACAACCTTATTAATGACTGGCAAAAGTGCTATAGGTCTATAATTATTAGGATCAGTTTTATAACCTTTCTTATAGACATGTCTTAACACTTGTTTATTTTAGGTTATGAGGCCAAGTTTTTTTTGCAATTATTGCATTTATCAACTCTAATAGGAAAACACTACTATTTTATTTAGATTTTACAAAGTGTTCAATAAGAAACCCATCATAGCCAAATGACCGTTTAATTTTAATATTGTTTAGTATTTGTATTATATCATACTATGTCCGTGTGTTTATGATCATAGTTTTCTCAAACCTCCTGGTTGCATTTGTTAGATTGTGTTTAATCACATTGTTACAACTTTAATGCTTACATGCACGTTTTAATCTTGGCACTTCTTGTACAAAGTTATTTACAAAGCAGTTTCCAATTTCGTCATCACTATTATTCTTAAAAGCTTTTTTAATACCATCATCAATACTTTCCTTATCTTTTGTCTGACCAATAAGTTGTTTAATTTTTGCCCAGATTTTCTGACTCATTTTTATTACAGTATATATATTTAATATATATAATATTCCATAATTCCATATTTTAAAATTGGAAAAAAAAAATAATAATGTAACTTTATGGTTTGGTGCTGGCCTGGTCCGTATCCGTAGGAGGCTTGCGAATGAGTCCAGGCCTATAAGCCTAGAAAACTGAAAAGTGGCCTTGGGAAGTGGAAGGGGCCTTTCCTTCTGTAGCTTAGCTGACTTTGTATTAAATAAATAAAATAATGGGTAAGGGTGTGAACACATATGAGTATTCGATATTAAGGCTTAAAGGGTTAATTCTGCATTTATGCATAATGAGGTTAATCAGCATAATTACGGGATAAGTGTTTCATATCATCGCAACCAGAAAACAGTTTTTAGTCTCCGATTAGCCGAAAAATATTAAAAGAATAAGATGAACATTTAGAAGTTAGCTATTAAGAACCAAAACAGAGTATACAGTCATGAGACATGCAAACAGCAGTGATAAGCACCAATGAACAAGTATTATATAAATCTAAATACAGTGCCTGGATTCCCTTTTAAACAGCAAATTACATTAACGATACTATCAAACAATATTGCGTTCAAATATTCAATGAACAATATTTCCTACTGGAGTGGTATCTTACTCTACGTCACAAGGAGACTACCGTGTCGATTAGGTTTCTTTTTTTGTACAAAATGATAACGTCAATCAGTAGTCCATGCAGTTACGAATTCGAGTCTATGACACATCTTCAAGATGGTAAATGCTTTGCTGGATCCTGTAGATCATTTCACGGTAGCTATTGCGAGAGATAATCCCATCCAACTTCACCCTTGGAACAGCAACTGAGCTTTATTGATGCCTCTATTGGAACAGCAACTGAGCTTTATCGATGCCTCTATTGGAACAGCAACTGAGCTTTATCGATGCCTCTATCGACCACTTCCCCAGTGGAATGAAATCGCATGACTAGTGGACATTGGTCAATCATTGCATCATCGGAATAGCAGCCAAGCCTGGCCTTACTGAACACGTGGCACTGCGCAGCAAAAACCAGAAACCAAGTACGGAAATTTGGTCGTTGCAAACTGTAGGTTATGAAAATTTATCCCGGGTGACGCACGTAGGTTGTTAGATTAACCGGTTAAAACCATGATGTAGCATGCCGTCACCACTGTGTGTTAAATTTAGAAACTTTCCAAATCATATGAGAGGAATGAATAATATTTTTTCTAGTAGCCGCCGAATATATACAATACCTATTTTTTTTAACATTCTTGTCTTCGAACGCTCTTTCCCTAGAGAATTGAAAGCTACTCGACAGCCAGCTCCATAACCCCAGTGCCCTTGCACCAGCACACCCCTCCTACATAAGTGCCGAGGCTCGATCGTGCGTCATCTTTCTTCTCTAGGCATCCTCAGCGCGTGGACACCTTTTGTTCTTTCCGGCCTTTGTATGCCTATGGTGTCTTGGATCCAGCCTGTCACCTTGCCTCCCAATAATCGTGCGTCTTTGATTACAGTGTTGACTAGGACTAGTGGTACCTGGAAGGATACAGCTGTTTAATGAAAGGCCTTCCCACCAGCCAATTTGTCGCTGGTTCCGTCTGTCATCAACCTTTTGTCTCCACTTCCAGGATTCACGTCACCTGACGCATTCTGACTCCCCGCCGCATTTGTCGTCCTGCTTCCATCCGTTCTTGCTGGCCCTATGGGCAACACTGCTACTATGTCCCCCGTTCCATGTGGTCAGGTTATGACCGTCACTCAGGACCTTCCAGCTCTTCGGATGGAGCTCTGCAGAGTCAAGAAAACCTATTCTACGCTGAAATGACAGATCACGTCCCAACTAAACAACAGAGCTCCTGCCCAGCCGACTGTCGTTCCTTCTAGATTGTCACCTTTTGGGCTGTGGTCTTGTGCTGCCTCTATCCTTCACTGCCTGTTGCCTTTCACTGATCATCTTTACAGCTAGACTCGTCTGTCATCCCTCATTGCCTGTCATCCTTAGCTGACGGTCGTTTGCAGCTCGTCTAGAGTGTCATCATTCGCCCTTGTTGCTACAGCTCCTCAGGTCTGCCATCCTTCACTGGCTGCTGGCTTGTGCTACCTATCGTCCTAGGCTGACTGTCGATTTTCACTGGCCATCGTTGCAGCTTTTCTTGTATGCCATTTTTCGTTTGTGTCATTCAGCTCTTGTTCGTGTCGTTCAGTTCAGATTGTCACCTTTCGCTGCCTATCGATTGCTGCCGTTCGCTGCCTCTTCTGGGCTGTCTTCCTGCACTCCTGCAGGGATGGGCCCTTTGCAAACAAGACTCTTGTCCTTCGCTGCCTGTCATTCTCGCAGCTATTTCAGACTGTCGTCATTCGTTCCTGATGTTCACAGCTCTTCCAGACCACCATTCTTCGCTGTGGTCGTCATTTGCCGATTGTAAGTCCTCGTCCCTCCACAAACCAGTAACGACAGGATTAGAACTATAGATTCCTTTGACAGGTTTTTCCCGGAAGACCGCTCCTTCGTCCATCACTTGTCCATCATGACATTGAGTCTGTTCCTATGCCTGTGGTCAGGATGTTGTTTGCCCCCCCCCCCCCCTTCTGGCTTTTCAGCTCTGCAGATCAGACTTGTGTCACAGTCACTTCCTCCAAGCTGAATCAACAAGTCATGACAAGTCAAGTCATTGTCAAGTCAAGTCATTGTCAAGTTAAGTCAATGTCAAGTCAAGTCAATATCAGCTCTTCTGATCGCTTCCTACTGTCTTTCGCTGCCTGTTGCTTGCAACTCTTTTGGACTGTTGTCCTTTGCTACTTGTCTTCCTTCACTGATTTTCATTCGCTACCGGATGTTTGCAGTGTTTCTGAACTGTCGCCTTTCACTGCTTGCTATCCTTTGCAGACTGTGGCCCTTTGCTAGCCGTTGTTCTCCGTCCTTGTTCCAACTGCAGCTTTGGTACGGCGCCTCAACTAGGTTCCTTTCGGGAGGACCACTGGTTTATCCTGCTTTCAAGATTTACCCTCATTTTATTCACTAACTAGGTCTTGCACTCGTAACTGTGTGCCATCAGCTTCCGCAAGCGATACCTTTCGCATGCCCTTTGTTCTCTTCCTATCGTTTGTCACCCAGCATGCCATCACAGCCTCCACCTTGGCCTGGGTTGCAGCATCTTCAGCAGTAGTCCTTCGCAAGCACCTTCATTCTGGGTCTATCATTCTGTAATTAAACAAGGCAGCAATGCCATGATTTCTGGTCCAACATGGACAAGCGGCCCTGGTCACAGTTTTCTGAACAACTATCACTCCCTGTTGCCATCATCAACCTCGGTGTGTCTTGCACACCATCACCATGAATGACAACTCTTTGCTCCAAGTGCCTGCCGACCACCGACTCGTCTCACAGCCTGGTAGTTACCTCAGCCAAATCCTTACGTTTATGCTCCCCTTCAAAGCCACCTATTGTCACCTGAAACAACAGCTTCCTAATTGGAATGAGGCCCCGCTTTGTCAGCCTAGCCTCATTACAACATCAGCACCCTTTCAGCTAACTGGCCTCAACCTTCATCCATCTTTGCTGCTTCTTTCCAAACCATCTGTCGTCATTGGAAAACATCTGCAGTCTGCCAACACACTCGGCTCATTCTTCGCTCGCCTCTGTCGCCTCTTTTGTATATTGGTACTGCTGCCCGGAATACCAGTTGTCACCCAACGTTTTGTGTCCCTGTCACCGGCATTACATGCACTGTTCGTCAGCAAAAAAAAACCCTCTTGGGTTGACGCCTCTTACCCTTTTGTACTGGTCGTCCCAGCCCTTGCGTATTGTCATATGTTCTTGCCATGCTTCACACAACATCAACCCTCACCAGGTATGCCTGACTCATAGGGCTTACAATACAACCTGCCGCGAAGAGCTCGTCATCAGGGTCTCCAGCCGTCTCATCAGGGTCGTCAAGGCTATTTTCCACCCCTGCTGTTCTGCTCAGGCCTATGACAGCAGCCCAGCATGCCCTTTACTCCAGGATAATTAGCTGCGCTACCGAAAATGTTCACTATGCCACCCAGTGCTCCTTCAACACTACTTGGTCTTGACGACAACCTGGACTGTGTGCAACGCCTTTCTTTGGATTTCGCCAACGATTCTGGGCTTGGACAGGGTCTCGGTCCCGGCCTTCGCCTTTCATAGAGAAGTTCTCGCCAGTTTTGAAAGACTTCAGGCCCGGTCGTCTACTTCACTAGTGTTCTGCCGTACTCCACGTTCCGTATAGCAACGTTGCTGCTGAAACTACAGGTCTCTGTCAGGCAATCCCCAAGTAGTGCTTCGAGTTAGACTTGGCCAACTCTAAGTTCCGGTTGGTTTCTCCACTGCCTTTCAGTGTTTAGCAGATTCTGGTACTGTTGCTTGTCGGCATCTCGAAAGGTTGCTTACGGTCATGCCTTGATTTCGTCTGGGATTCAGCAACATTGCTAGCGAAAGCGTCGTGCTTCTCATCGCTTTCCCCCGTTCGTTCCCTCACCAGCAGTCGTAACGTGAGGTCCTGCCACCCCAACGTTTCCATTCAACCCTGTTCAATCAGACAAACCAGATTCCGTCCACTTCGACTCGTTGAGCAGTAGCACCACTAACTCCATCACCAACTTTCGGCATTTCGACAGTGATCTGCCCTCAAGACATGGGCCATGCCATGCGAAAAAGTGTCACTCAACAGCCAAGTAGTACTCTCTTGTTTTTCGCCTCAATCTCTTGCGACCACAGCATTATGCTACAGACCCTTTCATATTGGGGAACCCTGGCCACCTGCTCCTCACCTCAGTCCTTGCGATCATGCTTCTATCCTTCATGCTGGAGTCAACCTTGGCCCCATGTATTCACCATCACCAGCAGATCTTTCAGATCCGTCCTTCTCTCCTTTCAGCTTCAGCCAAGTTTGGACCATCGCTGGCAGTGCCTGCAAACCACCAAGACATCGACTGTGATCTCCTTTCGGCACGGCCGTCGTGACTATCTCCTATTGCCTACAACCTTTGCACGACGGTATCTGTCGCCAACCACCCATTTTTCGTACGACTGGTTCAACTTGTAGGTTTCGTTGCAAACTCCCCCGTCGACTTCGCATCAATAACCAAGATAGGAGCCTACCTAATGTAGGTCGTGGCCCCCAGTTCCTCGCAACCGCGTTTCAGATCGTCAGTCAATAATGCAGGACTTGCACCGCTAAAGCCTCACCATGCATATGGCAATATGGGCTTTCAGAATTGTTATCTCCAAGATTGGTTTCACCAGTCTCCTGCTGGTGCTCCTGGTTGTCCCTCCATCAGAAGATACCTTTCGGTATCTTCTGATGTCACGTCCCTTGATTAAGGTTGTGAATCATAGCCTTGTGAATTACAGCCCTTCTTCCTTTGTATCCATTGCTGCCTGCATCATCATCAGGTGGATATGGCTTTATTTCGCTATGGACTGCTATTAAGCATAACAGAAGCCTTCTAGCTACAGACGGCATTCATCTTGCTAAAGCAGAAAAAACACTACTTGAAGAATCCATTTTGAGTTATTGGTCCTCGAATACTGATTTTGACTGTTTCTTTTCCTTTATGGGAAACTGAAAGCCTGTAATGGATATAAGGCATGTCAGGTTCTCTCTTTCAGGAAGCAAACCTCCAAACAAAACGGCAAAAAAAGATAATCTCTCTGCATGTTTAATAAATGCACAGAGTGCAGCAGGCAAACTGCCAGATCTTCGGTTACTGTTGCGTTTTGCATCCATAGACATAATTGTTATCATTGAGACTTGGTTTGATCTATCTCGGATGCCATGCTTACACATGAAGTGCCGAACATATTGGTCAGGAGGGATCGTGTGGGCAGTCGTTGGAGTGGAATTGCGATCTTTTTACGTGACCCACTTGGTGCAGTTTCCATACGGATGGCTGACGACTGTGAAGCCCTTAATTTTGCCCTGACAGACCCAGAACTTAATTTTATTATAGGCTACCTCCCGAACAGTAGGGATTTGACACAGTCAACCAGCCTGTGTTCCTTTCTAAGGCTAACAAACAGTTGTTCGTGTCCAAACCTTATTTTAAGGGACTTTAATATGTCCAAGGTAGACTGGAAAAAACATTGCTTATGAAGAGATACAGCGTGTTTTCCTTGATGTTATAACTGATTTGGGCCTCACTCAGTTGGTGAGTGAACCAACCAGAGGAGAAAGCATCCTTGATCTTTATATTTTTGTTGATAATGACCGTATTATATATCACTGTTAGTACAAATGATCACGATATGGTATATTTCTCAATTCACAGTGACAGTAGCATCGGAAACTCTCCTGAGTCAAATTATAAGAAAATTAACTTCAATCAACTAAATCAACACATCATTGAACTGGACTCGCAATCTTTCGTGGACAAACATAATAATATTGATGATAAATGGAATGCATTTATTACTATTCTGTCAAATTTAGTGACTAAATCCACAAAATTCATTAAAAAAAAAAAAAAATTAAATGGAAGTGTACGGCCACCAGCTGGAATACGTAAACTCATTAAGAAGAAAAATAAGCTGCGGGTAAAGCATTCATCATAATTCATAAGTGACGAACTTATGACCAGAGAAGGAACAATGAGTTCCCTGTTTAGGTATGTAAAAAAACGTACACGTGTGCCAAATAAGCTACCACCTATTCATTTCCGTAATAAAACACTTAACACGGACTTAGAAAACAAATGTGCTAAATTTTACCTTTTCAGCAAATTTCGTAGCTGACGATAATTTAACCGTTAATTCGGACCCAAAATCCAATTCTGTATCAAATGTAAAACCACCTATTAAAATGAACAACATAAACTTTTCGCTGGCAAATATTGAAACCCTCTTAATGAATCTTAAAAATAGCTCGGCGATTTGTCCTGATGGCTTCTCCAGCAACTTTTATAAACAGCTGGCTCCTGCCTTTTGCAAACCATTATATTTAATTCTTAAATCGTCATTTTCATTAGGAAAATTACCCAAGATTTGGAAAACGGCTAAGGTGGTCCCTATGTATAAAACCGGCAATGTAACTGATCCGGCAAACTACCGACTCATTTCTTTGACATGTGCACCTTGCAGGATTTTAGAGCGAATCATAAAGGATGAAATTATGAAATAGTAGTTTCTCAAGAGCTAATTCCAAATGACCAGTTTGGTTTTCTTCCAGGCTGCTCGACAACCTTGCAACTGCTAAACTGCCTTAATGATTGGACAAAAGCTCTCGAGATTGGTGTCCCAGTGGATGTCGTGCGTATTGATTTCGCTAAGGCATTTGACTCGGTTGTCCACTCTAAGTTACTTACGAAACTTAGATTGATGGGTATTGATGGACCCATTTGAGTGGATTAAGGATTTCCTTAACCTTAGAACCCAGGTTGTATCACTGGGGGGCTATACCTCTGATGAGCTGATGGTGAACAGTGGAGTGCCTCAGGCTCGGTATTGGGTCCACTACTTTTTCTTTTCTTTATTTCTGACCTTACCCCGAATATCGGCAATGTGAAACTTCCAAACTATGCTGACGATGTTAAGCTGTATACCACTATTGACACTCCCGATGATCACTGTGCGATGCAGCATGCCGTGAATTTTTAAACGAATGGTCACATAGGTGTCAGCTCCCATAAATGCCCAAAAATGTAAAGTTTTGCCTCTTGGAAAATCATCGCGAACTACCACTTATACTTTGTATAATTTAATTATTGACTGTAAATATGAGATTAAAGATCTTGGTGTCAACTTAACTTATAATCTAAAAATTTCTACCCACTGCAGTATTGTTGTTTCTAAAGCAAAGAGAATCAGTTATCTGATCAGAAAGTGCTTCTTGTCTGGGCATGTGGGGACTCTGATATTGGCATTTAAGGTTTATGTACGCCCAATTGTTGAGTATACCAGCCAAGTCTGGTCCCGCCACCTAATAAAGGATATCAATCTGGTGGAATCGGTCCAGCGCACCTTTGCAAAATACTTACCGGGTATGCGTGATGTTCCATGTCAACGGCGCCTCTTATGCCTTGGCCTCGAGTCCTTAGAGCTTCGACGCCAGCAGGCAGACCTGTGTCTTACCTTCTCAATTTTGCGTGGGATGTTTTCTTCTCTGTTCGTGGAAATGTTTACACCAGGGGTCACCCATTCAAACTTGTTGTAAATTGCGTAAGGACAGACTGCACCAGGTATTTTTGTTTCCTAATCGTGTTGTGACACCGTGGAATGACCTGGCATCCGAGCTGGTGGGGTCGACGAGTGTCCGTATGTTTAAAAGAGGGCTAAAAAAGTGGACCTCTCGAAATACTTGAAATGCTTTTAAATGCTTGAAGTAGTTTAGGACACTTCAAATCATTTTTTAATACTTAAAAAGACCTTTAAAATGCTTGGTGCTAAAATGCTTGAAGTGCTTTGAAATGTTTTTAATTGATTCTATACACTGTTTTTGTTCTGTTTTTTGTGTGTGTGTGTGTGTTTGTGTGTGTGTGTTTTGTCCTGTCTTTAATATTGTGGGACCGGTGTAGGTGTAGGTGGTTCTCTCATCCCTTCCGGATCCCATTACCTTTCTTTTTTTTTTATAATAAACCCTTATTATTATTATTATTATAATGACAGATTCTTCTGTTCTTCAGGCCATCCCTTACCTTGTTCTCTATGAAACATCCCCCGCCCCTTTTTTCTTTCCGTCAAACTGTGCCTCTTGCACGGCCTTTGTAACAAAATTTTTCCTCTTCACGTTTAGTTTCCTCAGACTCTGTGGATGCCAGGTCGTAACCCTGGAGTACTAGTCAGGTGGCACCGCCAGGTCTGACAAGGTCTACTAGAATGCTAAAAAAAATAGGTAATAATATTTTCGGCAGCAACTAGAAACAATCATTAAAATGCTGGTTGCAACCGTCCTAACTAAAAACATACATTACCTGTACCCACCCTACCTCCCTTCTTGACTCACCACCTGAAGTATTAATAGTAATAATAATAATAAATTTTATTATAGCACGTGAAAGTACACGTGATCAACGAAATCCGGGGATAAAATTGATGCGCCACAAAGGTCGAGGTTTAGGCGCTGGGCCCATTCTTACATCTAACCCGAAACATCATGTAATTACAATGTCAGCAGACAGTAGCAAAACCTAAAGTAAACAAGAAGAAGGGTATAGTGGGGGTTGAGGGGGGGGGGGAGGGTAAGAAGACAGGGGAAAAAGAAAGAGAAGGGAAGGAAGAGAGTGGAAGAGGGATGGTGACCAAGTTATGAGTTAAACAAGTGACGGAATAATTGAGCTTTGAAAGTTCCAACACTAGGACAAGTTTTAATGACTTCGGGCAAATCATTCCACAACTTCATGCTCTAAACCAGAAATGTCGTTTGGTATTTAGTAGTGCAACAACGAGGGGAGTGAAGGGGCGGCCATGACTAAATCTTGTTGGATAACTGTGATCAGCCAGTGCAGAATTAATTAAGATAAACAATAAAATGGTTCTTTGTAATGCAGAGACTTGTACACAATTGTGAGAGAATGCAAAGAACGCATCTGAGCCATAAGAAGCCACTTGATAGTTTTAAGATAATCTCTTACACCGTCGAACTTTTTAAGATTAAAAATGACATGTATACACGTAGTTTGGATCCTCTGAGCTTGATTGAGGGAGGATTTAGTGCCGTTAAAATAAACTGAATCACCGTAATCCAATAATGGAATAACTAAGGC
Organism: Lithobius niger; assembly: GCA_023313725.1. NCBI lineage: Eukaryota > Metazoa > Arthropoda > Chilopoda > Lithobiomorpha > Lithobiidae > Lithobius > Lithobius niger. Next base: position 41,822 of record JAHWFP010271268.1, read on the forward strand.
AGAGGCAAGTTTAACTTTGGTTCTAATGCTCAGAAAAATGTTTAAACTTAGAAAGAAATCTAATCTTTTGCATGGTAGCACGACATTGTGTATGAATATGTTACTCCCAAGTTAGGCACTGATCGAAGATGACACCGAGGTTTCTAGTAGAACTGCAAGTTTTAAGTGTAGTATTATTAGCAGAAATAGTATTATAATGACTGAGATCGTAAATAGGATATTTTTGAAAAAAGCTGGTGTGACCAATAATGATGTGCTGGCAATTTTTAGCATTAAGTGCCATTCCATTAGCCGTAGACCAATTATGAACATTAGAAAGATCACGGTTAAGTTCGGCACGAGAGTTATTATTATCAAGTGGGGAGAATACCTTACCTAAGTGGACGTCATAAGTAAACATGTGATGGCTAGAATTAACAATGCGACTAAGCAAGTAGTTAATGAAAACAGCAAACAATAAATAAAGGGCCCAGAATAGAGAGCCCTGTGGAACACCAGATTGAACACAAAGAAAAGGAGATGCTTGACTTTTAACACGAACACATTGTTTTCTACCAGAAAGGTAGCACTTAAACCAGCTTAAGCTAAGCTGGTCCACGCCAATTGCATCCAACTTCGAAAGCAAAAGAGGATGATAAAATGCTCTCAAATGCTTTAGCAAAATCCAGCAACACAAGGGAAATAAATTTGGATTCATAGCTTTGAAAATATCGTTAGTAATCTTTAAAAGAGCTGTAGTAGTATTGTGCTTATCTCGGAAACCAGACTACTTAAGGTTAAGAATACAGTGTTCTTGAAGGTAATCTTTTAACTGATTTGACACAACACGTTCTAAAGATTTGGACAGACAAGGTAAAATGCTAATAGGACGTAGGTTATTAATATTTTTAGAGCACTTTGCTTTCCAGATTGGATTAAGAGGAATGAACGATGAAGCACGGTCGTGCATCGGCACATATATAAAAGAAGGGGGGGGGTGCACTGGCGCATGCGCACTGGGGTTACGGATCTGGCCGTTCATTCACTTTCACTTCTCTAGGGAAAGAGCATTCGAAGAGAAGAATGCTAAAAATAAGTAGGTAATGATATTTTCCGTTAAGGTATGCAGTAGAAACAAAAACCAGCCGGTTGTACGCGGCATTTTAATGTTTTTTCTTCTTCTTTTTTTTTCTAGTTCTTTCTTCACAGAGAAGATGTATTACGTCATCACGAGGCTCTTATTTTAGCAGAACCTATTCTATTAGGCTACTACACAACAGTGAGGTTTACCATAAAAGAGGCAAGTGTAAAATAAATATAGAGAAAATTACTATAAATTAAAGAAACATCTAAATATTTATATGCCAGCGTACTGGAGAGGGTGGATTCTGTCAGAAAGTTTCTTTGAACTTTTGCCTTTACCGGGAAATATTTGCCAAACCGTGATCGTTTGGTAAATACTTCCCAATAAAAGCTAAAAGGTTTGAAAACATTTTCCAATGCCCTTTTTTAGAGTTTGATATTTGTATCGACTTTAAGATTTACAGCTTATATAAATACAAAGCGGCTCCACCATACTAGGCACACCGTAATGCTGGAAATTAAAATCACCATTTTGGGAAAAATGGTATACGCTGAGTAGGCCTATACTTCACAATCGGATCTACACCAACGTAAGATCTAAGATTTAAGACTTCCCAAACGGAAAAATTACGCATTCCTTTAATCAGGCCTTCCGCTATCCAACTTAATTATCGTCAAATTAAATGCTGTAAACAATTAATCTTACAAAAAATAGAAAAGTTAATATTTTTCACGGTAATAGTTGAATCAGTGGTGTGCGTCTTCACGTATTTTATCCATCAATATTACTGTATTACAAGATGTGTGCACCGTAAATCGAGGTGTGCATCTTAAAAAGAGGTAAACGCCTCGAAACGACGTGTGCTACATAAAAAGAGAGGTGTACCATACAAAATCGACTAAATAAATTAGTCAGATATTTTCGAGGTTGAAGCGGTTTAAAAAATAGGTGTGCACATATTTCAAGAGCAATAGCGACTTTCGGCAGTTTACCCAATTATAAACCTGGTTCACCTGAATTTAAGCTATCAGACCTGCACGCAATGAATATTTCGCACATATTTCGTGGACGGGTACACACTACAAATGCCCGTCATTATTGACGGCTACTTAAGTACTAAAGTAAAATCATACACTAACATGGAGACTTGTGTAGGCCCATTTCGATCAACTATAAAACAAATTTAATTCTAAATTCGACGATTGCTTAAGCTTAGATCAGATGGAAAGCCACAACCAGGTATAAATTATGAGAAATACAAAGCTCTCTTCAAAGCTTCTCTTCTCTTCTCTTTTGCTTGTGCTTAAGCACTACAGGCTAAATCCAGCTAAATACTATTTACATACACCCTTTCTCCCACCCATTACATAGCTTTTTGGGCTTTGATAAACAAACACAAATTATCACCCAATTTCACGATCTCAGTCCTCCTTTAACAATCGAACACGTTTTTGGTTTAAGATGGTTTAAGATGAGATGCAAAAGGCGGAGTGATATCCGATAGCAAGGCTGATCTTGGATATCATGCCTGCTCTGGATTTATTTATTTACTAGAGGAAGCACGTGCTACGCACGGCTGGTCTTGGATGTACCGTTTGCAACACTGGTACGGTTTGGTTGTTCACGTGTTCCATGTTTCACCGCATTAAGTTTCCTCAATCCAACTTTTGTGCACACTGGCTGACAAACAGGTTGAATAGGTTCAATATGTACATGTACTTAAGTTGCTTTACAGTAGGGCGTTTGGCTATGGGCCATGGCTCCAATAAATTCATTATTCCCCAGCCCCTACGAAAAACACGTACTGCACTTTGATCATTTGCTTGATCATTTTAGATATGGAATGTCCGTCATCAGCATAAGAGTTGCAGCATGAAAGCTCCTCGAGCGTAGCGAGACGACGCGGAATGAGCGAGCGAAGCGAGCCACTCCGCTAGTACTACTAAAAGGCTTTCATCGAGGCAATCAATTTGGTATATTTGAACGTCAAAATTGGTCTAAAATTAGACTAGTTACTGCATTTTGACCGGAATCGACTTTTCAAGTAAAAAGGCTACGAGCCGAATTCGTGTACATATGTCATACTCAGCTTGTTTGAAGCGCATTTACTCTAATTAGAACCTAATCTAGTTTTCTTTGCTTTATAACTTTTCTTTTTCGACGCCATCGTGGTCAGTTTTGCGGAGCCAGTAATATATTTATTTTTTTCATAAGCGGCATGGTTTTAATGCTGATGGAGTTCTTAACCTTTTTGTAGGGTGCCCTACAGACCGCTGCAATGTACCTATCAGAACACGTGTTCGAGATTATTTTTATTGAGCATCGTGGTGCTGAGAAGCGAGTTACCATAGTAATGGAGAACCTTCAAACTATTACACACAAAAACACTTAATAATTCATGTCGGCATCGTCTCTCATTGGACGGCCAAAGTTCGGACAATGACAACGTGTATACTGACGTGAGCGTCTGGACACACACTAATGTATCACGATAAATCTAAACAACGTCGCAAAAAAAATTGTATTCACGTCCAATTCACGAAAAATAAAATAACTCTAAAAACAAAGCAAAATAAACAAAGCCAAAAACTGGTAAAGAGGCCAGCAAGTGAGAGTGGTTCGGCCCTTCAAAGAAGTGATATCAACACACCAAAACTAAAAAAAAAAAAAAAAAATTACAACAAAATTAAAACAAACCAACAACCTATAAAGAGGTGACTAAGTTGAGAATGGTTCGGCCTATAAGCCAAAGGTAATAGCAAAGTGTTGAAAAGCAATTTCTTGTTGACGTGGCACTTTATTACACATCGGCACGGTAGTAGAGTTGAATAAATACACAATTAAAAAAATGAGTGATATCATATCAAAAACCAGAACTGGTAAAAGAGGCCGCCAAGTTCCGAATGGTTCGACCCTTCAAAGGAGTGATATCAACACACCAAAACATTCGCCAACTTAATCGCACCGAGTAATACTTTGGACGTTAAATGAAAACTTGAACAATGCTACCGAAAGTAGCAATGTTCTAGTTTTCATTTAACCTTCGAATTATTAAGCGGTGCAATTAACTTGGCGAATGTTTTGGTGTGTTGAAATCAGTCCTTTGAAGGGCCGAACCATGCGGAACTTAGCAGCCCCTTTAACCAGTTCTGGTTTTTGATATGATAAAGTTATCGTCTGTGGAATACTTTCATTTCATATAAACAGCATCAAAGTTCAGATTCCCGCAGCTATGCATAGTGGAAATGGAGCGAAGTCTGTCATTAATGGGAATCTTATTGTTTTCGATCTCTTGGCCTTCTCTAGTAATTAAAATGTGTGGGAAAAGGTAATCTGTTGATTTACACAATTGTCTCTTGTGCCAGAGGTCCCAAGTTCGAGCCTGACCTGAGCCTCCCTTGGTATTTTCAGGAAGAGAATGGTCCTTTGATGCCTCGTTCTCATGGTGTCGTTTGTTGCATGTAAAATATCCTAGAAATTTCCCATTACAATTACCTAGCAAAATTGTCCCTCTCTTTTAGTGCCATGGCTTCGGCTGGGAGCACATCAAACCTCCAAATTTAAAATGCGACGATCAAATTTTATTATTTTGTTGAATTATGCCGAAAAATTTGTTACGCTATATATACACAATTATGTTTATTTTTTTTATAACGTTTACTTGGTTACCGCAGCATGGTGTATGCGACCTATTATTTCCGTAACTCTTCAGGATTCCAAAGTTACAATGGAGTGTGATTCGACAAACGTATTGCCTTCTGTATTAATTGATAAATTACCAACAAATCACAGCTCAACAATAATATTGTAGTGTTGTGTCTGTTATAGATACGCTTCTCTTTCTCCACTCCTCAAATTATTTCATAGAATTTACGATGCGACTATTATACAGTAGGCATGACAGCATTGACAATAGGGTGGCACTTATTTTCGAAGTTGCAAATTTTTGTGGTCCTACCCTCTGATTTTGTTCCAATACATAAAAAAATAATTCTGGGAAAATTTGAGCAAAATTGAATGATATTTAAAGGTAGCTCAAAGAAATTGAAGTTTCTCATGTTACTGTTCAATACATTGTGCTTTGAGCACACGCCAATGTTCTCACTATGACTTCTATTGATGAAGACGACAATCAGTTCTTACTGGTTCAGTGAGAGCCAGGCGACGAAGGTCAATAGCAGGTTAGGATGTGATTCTCCCAAAAAAGGAGAACAGTATGGCAGAGAGCGAGTAAATGATTGCAAGGCGTCGGCGATTAGAGCTACCCGGAGAAGCAGGGTTCATCAGAACCCTTAGCATCTTCAGTTCAGAATATAAGGGGCAAGTCGAGCATATGGTAGACTTGGATGGAAAGGATCATCTGGAAACAGTCGGAGCAATTTACATTAGTTATTTTCACAGGTATCAAGTCGAAAAGCAACAATTGTCCATGCAGCAACTGCCAAGAGCTAGGGCCATGGCACCAGTAACATTGCCCTGAATCATGACACCTTACAACGAAATAATAATGGAATGTCGAGCTGCAAATCGTCCAAGCTAAAAGAAGATTTTCTAGGACACGTTTCTTTAGTCGTGTGCTGGGATGGAAAACTCTGGCAAGATGTTCGATTGAAGGAGAAAGGCGACAGGCTACCAGATCTCATCTCATTAAAAGAAGTTTCTGAGTTACTCAACATCGCCAAACTTTGGACAATTGGGGTATCCATGACAAGGTGGCTGCTATGTGCTTTGATACGACCAGTTCAAACACAGGCCAGCCATGGTGCTTGTGTCATCTTAGAGAAGTAGCTTGGCAAGAATCTTCCTTACTTAGCCCATCGTCACAATGTTCTGGAGCTCATCAAGTTTGTATGGGGCCTTCCTCAGCTCCGAAGTTCTCCTTTTTAAATGATTTCGAGCACAGTTGGTGTTTCATTAAGGCAGATTCTAAAAAGATGTTTATGACTCGGATTTTTAAATTTGTTGGAGAACATGAGGAAAGCATCCTGGAATTTATTAAGAAACAGCTCCAGGAGGAACACTCCAGAGATGATGTCCGAAAAATATACGAGCTTATGATTTTGTGGGGTTCTGTTCCTACTCGAGGAGTAAGAATCATGGCTCCCGGAGCAGTGCTTCATGCAAAGTCCTCAACTCCTTACACATCTCAATGTTCTGATCTCAGTTAAAGCTCACATGTCGAGAGGAGAGTGGACTTCGGCACCTGTGAATATTTGCCGTTGGGTATATCTGAAGGCATGGACGACAGCTCCCTTAGCACCAAATGCACCATACACATTACACCGAGTTCCTGTTACTTAAGACTCTCCTTTACTACTCAAGCATTCACGCTGCCATTTCCAAAGCAGCTTCAGAGAAGCTTGCAGAGCACCTGCAGTGTTTGTCAGAATATCTTATATCGCTTTTGCTCTCCGATATGCAGTTCCCTTTATCTACAAAGCAGCTCATAGTTAGAACCATGAGAGAGGAAGAGATAGATGAGGACCCTCCAAGGTGAGTCAATGTCGACCTCAAATCCTTTTGAGAATTGAATTTGGAGAATTATGCGAGTAAGAGATCTAACTCGTAATTTGAGGTAAGAAGGGAGCTTCCAATCTGTTCTTTCTATATGACCCAGTAACCTGGGAAGATAAAGACACCTAGCTACAAGAGAGCTGTAGAGGTAGTGAGGTTAATGAAAGGTGTGAATGTCCACGTTGAACATGGAGTTGCATTAATTCACGAGTTCAGTGGAATCTTCACTCGAAACGAACCTCAGCTACAGTTTTCGTTGCATGTGGTAGAAGATCACCTGAACGTTTTCCCAGACACCAGAAAAGAGATGCGTGCTGGGCCAGCTGGACGAGTAGCTGAAGCTAATGAATAGAGAATACTGATACAACTTAAACAATTGAAGTGCGCAATCATGCACGGTATCAATCGTTCATCATTAAGTGAGACTACATTATTTCTTGTGATATTTGTTACAGTAGCGGCAGTATTATTACATGATGAATAGGTGAAATTTCAGGTGACTTGAGCTACCTCTAAATATTAATATTTTCCCCTCAAATTTTTTCTGTGTAGTTTCTACCATAAAAGGAACAACTTAGGAGGGTAGGGTCCAACAATTTCTAAAAAAAATTAAAATCGATTTTTTAAGCGACACCCTAATTGACAATCACAGCGGCACTGTTATGACTCAATGGTTCCCATGAATTTTTCGTCTCGGTTATGAATTGCATATTCATAAATTTGTAGTATCACAGTCATGTAAAGGCGTTTTATCAACGATGGCAAGAAATTACATGATCCTACAATTATTTCTATTTTTTTTAATTATTTCAATTGGTGAGAAATTTGTCATGATTTTGTTAAACTTGTGCATTTATACCGACTAATTTCAGCCTCCTGCTTTCAGTTCCACCTTCAGAAGACGAAGAAAAACCCCTGTGTCGACGATAAACTGGAGCCATCCAGCTGTTGGAATCGTTGCGTGGACAAACTATTGGAAGAAGGATTGGCGTGCAGGTGGGTGATATAATGTTTAAAACGTGTAATGTAGGTAACATACCATTACAAAATACCCGTTACTGGGCTGTGTTTATTGGGGCAAGTAGAACTTAATTGCTTACTGACAGGCTGCAACAAGGCTGTAGAGATGTTACTATCTAAAGTGGAGTTGCTATTTCAGAAGTGGAGTGCTCCCCACAGGTTTCAATTGGAATATCCCCCAAGCTAAATACATCCCACCAAATATTTTTAGCAAGCAATGAAACTGTATCTTGTAAAAACTATTTGATACTGCAAAAATAATGTTAAGCAAAAAGTTGGTAAGCTAAACTAGAATAGTAAGGTAGAACCCTATGTCAAACCCCAATTTTTACAAACCATCGTCGTAATCTTGCTGAAGATTGTAGAGATTGTAGCACTGTACTTTGCAGATGTTTAGGCAATTAATACATAATTTTTATCCAGTGGCCAATTAGATTAATTCATTTCCATTCTTACCTCACTTTCAAATTTTGATTTCAAGACAATTACCAGTAATTGCCAGTAATTACTGAAATTGCTGGGCATATTTGAGTGCGTAATGCATTGTGCATTACTTATTAAAATTTTCATTCTTAAATTTTGCATTACGACATAATTTTTGCCCGATTTTCAAGAAACTTGGATTTGGTGGACAAATTTAGCCAAAGTTTCCTTGATAAAAATCAGTTTTGCCACGTTGACATTTTTTTCGTGCGTACAGATCATTATGAAGATAAATTATGGCCGACGGAGACAAGGACATTCTATCTAACTCTCATAGGTGCGCATATCCGTTTTTGCGAAACGTGCGAAAAAAGAAAAAAAAATATTAAACAATTTAGAATTCAACCATTTTTGCCCTCCGAAACATCACGTGATGTGTTTATGTTAATGTGTTTTACAGTTAGCTAGTCGCTTTTTAGCAATTCTGTAAAGTTGATACATGATCTCTTTGATTTGTTTGCCCAACTGCAAACGTTTGTAATTTTGTTAATTTCATGCGGTAAATAATTGGCGATAATTATTAAAGACTGACTGACACACTATGTATGTACACAGTAAGATATTAAATTATTAATAAATATCCTTTTGAAATGCAGTTCAGGTCATTAACTTTGTTGTAATTCTTGACAAAAGACCACAACTCAGAAATCAAAACTGTTTCCTGAAAGTGGTGCTCTTTTTGATGAGGAAATTCGTATTACTATTCATAGCCCTGAAACTAAAAAGCCTAGTCCACAATGACGATGACTGATATATTAGCTATTAAGCGATTAGACTATAAAGACTAAGGCAATTATTAAGCCTATTTATGCTTATTTAACTATTTATTAACGGTTTTAGGTTATTGCACTATGAAGCTGGAGGAGGGACAGGGGTCGAATGTGAGCTCGCAAAAATATTTAATAAAATTTACATACAATTTTTTGATAGAATTTACACACCCTGCTGTTGGGGTGGAGGGAAAAATCGTGGCGAAGAGGGGGAGCAGGGTTCCCATCCGGGGCATTTTGTAGGGGTCCACCCTACTTGAATGATCTCACCTTCGAAACATTAACGTTGCCGTGGATTGCGTAAGAAAAAAAGGGATGCACGTTAGATGATGGTTACGCAACAATATGAGCATACACGAGCTAATGGTTTTTTTTGTTAATAACCCCCCAAAAAATGCTTCGCATTTTGCTGTTTTAGTAACAGCGACCTTCGGGGGTTTCTGCATGACTAAATGTGAACGAAATCTTGAAAAATTAAGGGCAAGTTGCAGGGATAAACAAAACAACTGAAGGGGGTGCGCTGATTGAGTGAGCGAAGCGAACGAAATCAGCGATTGTTAGTCAGTGTGTGCAAAAATGAGACTGAAGCATCCTAAACAGACGGTGTAATGTTATGTACGTTCACAGTCCTATGAAAGTTGTGATATCCACCCAAAACCAAAACTGGTAGAAAAACCCGCCAAGTTTCCAAAAACGGTCGGCCTTTGAAGTCAGTGATATCATTCCACCAGGGAAAGGCCGCCAAGGTTAATCCTATTGGCCAAGTTAATTGCACCGAATAATACTTTCGACGTTAAATGAAAACTTGAAGATTGCTACCTAGTAGCAATCTTCTAGTTTTCATTTAACTTTCGAACTATTAATATGTGCGATTAACTTGGCTAATAGGATTAACCTTGGCGGCCTTTCCCTGGTGGACTGATATCACTGCCTTCAAAGGCCGACCGTTTTTGGAAACTTGGCGGGTTTTTCTACCAGTTTTGGTTTTGGGTGGATATTATTGAACAACCGAACTCTTGTGGTTACACGATGCAAAAAATGTGTAGGGAAAAACGTCATTTTATACATAGAATACTAAGTGAGGGCTTAAAAAGTATCCTGCACATCTCACAGAATTTATATTAATTTAGTAGAATTTACGTAGCCAGACTGGAGGAGGCGGCAACGATACAGTAACTTCAATTCTGCCGAGGTGGGGGTGGATGTAATGTTGTCACTTCCGGTCGCGTCATGTTGGGGTAATGAAATACTTGACCATGGCCTTGATCCGAGTTACCTTCTCCTTGTGCTTGACTCACTTCAACGGTTCTGCACGTGTATGTCCGATGTTTAATATAGCCTGCTGCACTACTAACTCAACTAAAAATAAACGTACTGGACATTGACAAACTTTATCAAATGAAATTTAGTTTAGTTATTTTATTAAACTATAGAACTTGTCAAAGCCAGGAGTACATTAGGTTCCGTAGTAATGAGGAGGAGTAACGAATTCTGATTCTATAGAATCATGACTCATTCACTACGGAATTTATGTCTGGAGCCAGTCATTGATACACTTAGAGGTAAAAATATTAGCTTTGTTTCAAACGTAATAAAATATACTTCGCAGTGTAGGGATTGGATAAAACAACGTTTCTTAGGCCTACACTGAAGACATGTGTACTGGCAGTACACATGAATGTGTACCTTTTTCAGCCTCCACACGAGTTGTGTACTGGCAGTACACAGCCTGTGCAGCGACAGTACACATTCTCGTCACAGCTTGTGTAGTACTAGTGCACAAATTGTGTACTCTCAGTACACAGTTCGTGTGGAGGCTGAGAAGGTACACATTGATGTGTACTGTTAGTACACATCGTTTTCACAGTGTAAGTAAGCCGCTGTCATAGCATCGGCTTGACTAAAGATGCCTTTTTTTTTATTGCCACGAAAACATACATTACCCTATTTTTATTAGCAGTCCCCCCCCATGGAGCTTTATTATCCCTAGATTTGAAAGTTGGCTTCCCTGCCGGGTTTGTATCCTAATGCGCATGACAGGAACTGGGATCGTCTAGATAAGCGGTTCACTGCGATCCCCAGCATCTTTCTTCCTAGGGCAGCCGCTGAGGTGGCTGCTTCAGAGTTCTCTATTCATCACCCCAAGAAGAGGATCGCATCATGAAGAGGATCGATCCACCCTTCCCTATCCCGGTTCCTGTGCCTCTTACTATCCTTTGATATTAAGGGTGTGCTCAGAGTAACCGAACCGGGATGGCCCGACATCGTCCACAACGATCCGCACGACGATTCCAAGCACGTCCCTGCGAACCGCTGTCCGGAGTGAATTCTCGAGCCGCGTTCGCCCTTCCTTCCCTCTAACTGCCTTCATGGCTAGAACATCGGAGGGCGGGGGGGGGGGGAGGCGGATCACCGTCCGGGCTGTTATCTGTTCCATGACTCAACAGCTACGTAACTGAACCGATAACTCCATTCGCCGTTGGTTCCTGCGGTCAACGGCTCCTGTTCCGATGTGAGAACGGCACCTACTATCTGCATGGACTTGGCTTCGATTCCGCCATTGCTTGGCGACCACGGTCAGTGGATCGGAACCGGGCCCCAGCTACGGTTCCTCCACCTGCTCGAACTTTTGTCTCGATTCCGTTCCTGTTTGGACATTAGTACACCTGAACTGGGCCCTTGCACGATCCAGACCCTTGCAGGCTGTGAGCGAACTGCTGCCTTTCTACCTCACTACTTCCATCTACTGACGTTAGTTGCCACTTGCACATCGAGCCTCTGCTTGGACTTGGTTCGGTTCCCCTTACTGTCAACTCAATCTGCCCCTGTTGGCAGCCACGACCAGTGAGCTGGAACTGGGCCCCAGCTTTCGACCTGGTCCCAATTGCCTCTTCTGCCAAGATTCTTCACGGATCGCCACTCCCATCTGCCTCAATCTATAAACTTCAAAGAAGACGCTACGGTCCTTCTACTCGAAACATCGTCTCGATTCCGTTCCTATTTGACATAGGTAAGCCTGATCCAGGCCCTGTGCAGACTACGATCTGCTGCCTTCCTACATCATTGCACGACTGTGTCCTGTTACTTCCAGCCTTTGTGGGACCTGGCTCGGTCCGATTCCGCTTCATTTCAAGAACACCGAGGATCGAACTGGGCCCATGTACCCAGCCTGGACCCTTTTGCGGATCACGTTCCACCTGTCTGCCTTTTTGACGTAAGTACGTCGGTTCCTGACGTGGATCGTCTTCCCAACCTCTTTCCACGCTTCAAGTATTGGGAACAATCGACGATCTCTCTTCGACTAGCTACCTTCTGCGCGTGCTTCTGTGCAGCCTCCATGGAAAGGCACCTGCACGATCCGGATCCTTTGCCCGCAACACTCCGCTGTTTTTCCCACTACATGCTTGTTTCTTACAAACTCCAAGCACCACCTTTAAAGGACCTATGTTTGGTCCAACCCCGCTTCGGGTCACAAACAACATGGCTAGGACTGGGCCCATGAAACACGATCCGCCAGCTGTCTACCATCTTGACATCAATGCATCGATTCCTGCTGATCATCATCTCATGATGCTGTTTCAACTTAAGAACAACCACAGATACTTCCCGAACTTACTACCCGCTGCGCACGCATTTGTGCAGCCTCCATCGTATAAAGACCTAAGCAGAGCGAACTGTCGGATCTTTCTTCACTAACCCTGTCGGGGAGTGCCGTTCCAGAATGACTAGATTCCCGATTACAGCAAGCTCCACACCATGCGACAATTGCTCATCAATAGTGACACTGTGCCATTCGCCATGATTTCCAGGGATCTACATGAGCCTCTATTCCTCCTTTGGGATCGAGCAGAATTTGGGCATTTACCCACAACAACTAAAACCGTGTACCGAACCCTCACCTCAAGACCTGCCATGCAAGCCGCCGATCCGTGTTCGCTTCCTACTACGAGTATCCAGGTTCGGACTGGGCCCGTACGCCCGGCCTGGGCCCTTCCAAGGATCATGTTCCACCATCCACCCATCCTCTTGGCATGGGTACATTGATTCCTATACGGGATCGTCAGCTACAACCCTTTCACCTGCTGGCTGTTCCACAGTCGACTGAGGTGTCTCCTACCTGTGGTTCGAACCTGGACTGATCCAGGCTCAAAACTGTTTTCCTGCGATGCCGACCTCACTTTTCCTTCGTCTTAGGGATCGTTCCTCGGTTCCAACTGCGATTCCTTCACCATTCGTCATTACTGGCCCACGATTCAGGCCTGGCTCAAGGCTAGGTTTCCCCTTCTTCATCCCACGTTTCGTTCCTTACTTCTTCGACCATCGATCCCTTGGTTACTCAGGACTGCTCCTACGCTCCTTCCGCTCCATGGGATGGCCTTTCCAACCTCAATTTCTGCCACAAGGCCTCTGGTTCGCTTCATCTTCGATTCCCTGCTCTGTAGGCCTACACCGCTACATGTCTCATGACATACTTCGAGCTTCTTGCTTCACCGCCACATAATTACAGCTTCGACTACGGAACCTGCCTTTCTACGACTTGCACTTACGGATGTGCACTCGAGTGCTTGATCACAGAAGGATAAGGCTCAATCTCGGTGTCAAGGCACAGCACCTCAACAACAACATCAACATCGTGTCAACATGTCTTAAAAAATACAGCATTGCTACTTCACCTACCCACCGGTTCCTCATCTTTACACTGGGAGTCTTTCACATCTCTTTTCTATGCTGCTCCACGATGCGGTGGTTCTTCCATTGCTCTTCGTTCGAAGGATCCTCTGATCCTACGATCTTCGAGCCGCCGTTCCCCACTCCGTTCCTTGGGCCTCTCACGTCTTTGATGTTTGGGACGTGCTCTTGATTACTGTCCGGTGTGGCTCGTGCCGGCTTTGGTTGCACTGCAAATGGATTGGCTCTGCGATCATCTGCTTGGGATCGATCCACTGGATGACAATCCCTTGGCAACAATCCACTTGGCAACGATCCTCTACTCGATCCACTGTCCGTCGGTCCATCATTCCTCACTCCTTTCCTTGGGCTCCTTCACAACCTCTGGTGTGTGGGTGTGCTCTTGGTTCATGACCAAGGCGGCTCGTGACATCTCTACAACTACTCTACAGTTGTGTAGGTTCTGCGGCTATCCACTTGGGATCGGCCCACCGGATGACAGTCCTTCATCAATGATCCGCTTGGTAACAATCCTCCTACTCGATCTGCCGTTCCATGATCTTCCGTTCCTCACTCCGTTCCTTGGGCCCCTTCACATCCTCTGGTGTTTGTGGTGTGCTCTTAGTTCCTGCCGAAGGCGGCTCGTGACATCTTTACAACCGGTCTACAGCTGGGCACATTCTCCTAAGGTCTGCTTGGGATCGATCCACCGTACGAAGATCCTTCGTCGACGATTCTCTTGACAAACACGCCGCTCTACGATCCTCTCCACAGCTGGCCTCACGTCGCAACCGGCCTCACACTATGGCCATCATGACATCGTCGACTTTCCTGCTGACTTGGGTCATCTTTGGGATCCCGGCTCAAACTTAGAAATATCTACTTCTGCGGATCCGAGCCTATTGGAGGCATCAGTCCCCTTTGGGGATTAAATCCCAACATCTTCCTTGTTGTTTCACCTACGTGCCACGCCCCTGTTGAGGCTCCAATCCCAGTTCCATCCTGCACTCGATGTATGGTCACTTCCCTATCGGATCCCATCCTCCGCATCTGCAGTCCATCTATGTGCGGTTCCATATCATACCGATTCCTACTCTGGCCTTCGGCTCTTCTTTCAACAGCCATAGTTTTCTGCGATTCGTCTTACAGCATCGTGTTCCTGTTTCCAGTCTCTTCCAGTCACTTGTGCTCTCAATTCCGCACCAGGATTACTTCATCGATTCCAGTCCAAGGTTACCTCGTCAGTTCCAGTCTGTCTACAGCACCGACTCAGGATGATGTCTGTCATGGCTTCCCGACCAAGGTGGTTTGGCATCTTGTCTGTATGCACTCCTACCTTTCCCTAGTGTGAACTGTTTGTTTCAACCCCTGGCTTCTGCTGTTCCTGATGCTCGCCCATGGGACTGAGGATCCTGGGTCCAGGCTGGAGAAACTTACGTGGGTTCTACAACGGACATTGTCTGTAGGGGCTGCCGTCTCGTATCGTGGGTGTTCCGAACCTAGCCCGCTGTCATGGGGGACGAGGTCTGCTAATAAAAATAAGGTAATGATATTTCGTAGCAATAAAAAGACTAAAATACCAGGGGAACCTGGTTGATTTTAGTTTGTTTGCCCATACGAAAATATGCATTACCTTTCACCCACCCAGCCTCCCCTCTGATGGACTAGGTTCATGAGGTTTGGAAGAAAGATGCTGGGGATCGCAACGAACCGCCTATATATTTATAGGCGATCCGAGTTCCTGTCATGTGCAGTAGGATAAGAGCCCGGCAGGGAAGCCAACTTTCAAAGCTAGGGATAATATAGCTCCATTGGGGGATAACTGCAATCAAATTAAGGTAATGTATATTTTCGTATGGGCAAACAAAAACTAAAATCAACCAGATGCCCCTGGTATTTTAGTATTTTTTTACTTCCATTTTCATTCAGTGTCTCATGCAAATAGCTCAACAACCGGCTCCTGGTGGCAGCGCCTATCCACTATTCCGTTACTGCATTGTCATTGCTCTATAAACTCCAGGGTTTATTGAGTCACGTGATTATCTCAATCTTTTAAATAGCACCCAGTACGACCACTGGCTACACTAGAACCAGCATCAGAGCTTTCTTAGACATACTCTATAATCAATAGATTTTCCCACTAAGATATCTTGTCCCAAAACCCGAACCGATTAAAATCTGCTTATAAGGTGGATGCATTTTAGCATAGTACAAATACTCGCCAACTGGGTGTCTGTTTCCGTCATGCACTGGGTCAAAGCCTTAATACTGTTCAAGACACCTCATTCCCACGGAACTTTATATCCTCCTGTCAATGCTCAGTTGTAGTCACTGTTAAATAAACCAAATGAAGTATCGCTTAAGAATGTTGAGCTTTCTCTAGTATCAAAGAAATAACCTGGTCAGTTAACGAAATTCGTCAAAAACCTGAATTATAGATTTGTTGAGATGAAAGACGAGATCCACTTAGGGTGAATCTCATCTAACTTCTGGTCAAACCTTACAATTTTTTTTTGAATTACGTGAATTTATTATATTTAAACGAACTCTGTTTGAGCTTAGGTGGCATTTGCTTGCTTTGCACACGCACCCTTGCTTCCCTGTTCGATATCACCAATCAGACTCCATTGTTGGTATGGTGCAAAGTTTGTCTCCTGAGTCCTCAATCTCCAATATTGTTTCAGGTTACCTTTCATGAAAGACAGTCCGAAGGCCCTTTGCTCCACCATCCGAGACACCCTCGCTGCTTACCACAATGCTGAGACCCTCTACAGGATCATAAACTCTACTCGATGTCCCTGCCCAAGAAGCTGTTACCAGAAGATGTTCAGTCTTAGTCCAAATGTCTTGTACGAAATACCAAGAGAAGAAGGTGTCCGCCGTCACACGACCATGACCTTGTATTATCCAGACAACGTGAACGATGTAATCATCGAAAACTACGCTTATCAATTCCCGACCCTCTTCAGCGACACTAGTGCTTACTTAAGCTTCTTTTTCGGATTCTCTGCTCTTACTCTGTTGGAAATGGCGGAAGCAGTTGCACAACGTCGACGAGCCTAAAGCCCGAAACAGACAAGATGAAATCTGACACTAAATGAACCGGGAGGGTTTGAATCTGAATACACATACACTGCATCAGACACATGACGTTGGAGCAACATTGATATATTCATATTTCAGTATCTATCTCAGCATCACCTCGTATCAATTTATTTGGGTGTGTTTCCAGTTTTGTGGGGGGAAGGGGAGGGGGATGGCAAACAATGGAACTGGCACCTTATTCAACCAGCTCTATAACTGCCCAACCGAAGTGGCGAGTATTTCATTTTACCATGTATAAGGTTTCCCAACGGACGCAGTTTCTGCATCAATGAAGCATGCAGATTCTTCCCACTCCACACTTTTGCCGATCATTCTGGTTGTGAACGTCAAAATCTGCAAAAGTATTGTGTGACACAGTGATGGTGCGACTCGTTGTGTCTATTGTGTTGACACGTGGCTCGTGACACAGTATTGCATTTGAGTACCAAAACAGAGAAGTGGATACTGCATACTGTTAAGGCACCACTTCTCGCACACATGCTTCTAGTCTACATGCAAAAATCCCCTGTAGCGATCTGTGTTTATACCCTATGGAAGATAACATGGCACTGTGTGACGAGCTAGCTAGCTAACTAATAGGCCGAACACAAAATGAACTATGTTAAGGTTTCTTTTTTCTACACTAAGGCTGATCACCACGCTGTAATTTTTAGTTTTTTTTTCAGTACGCTAGGAAAACGATCCCAACACTCGGCAGTGATTGCTACCTAATGGGATTTTCCCCCAACATTGGGATTTTTTCCGAAAAAAGCTCTCAAGCCGAAGTCGCCCCGGCCCAAAGTGAAGGCAAAAACCGAAACCGCAACGCTCAGAAATAGATCACAACATCTATTTGTCTCCTTTTTTACAACACGTTGTAGTCTAACATGTTGTGGTTTACAACACTACAACAGAATTTTCGTCGTTACCTGAAATTTTTTTTCCTGTTTATATGGCAAATTTGGCTTTATTTTTTCCCGAGGATCTGTTTGCCCTAGCCACAAAAACAACCAAAAACCCTCCTTCGCAAAGCCATTTAACAGACTCACGAATTTTTTGACTAAGCAGGGTGAATTAGTTTTTTGTTTATGTTCTGCCAAAGAACTACTAACAGAATCGTGTGCTAAAATAAGCCTGATATCTATTAGATTCAATGCTAATTGCTTATTTTCAACTGGTTGGTTTCCCGAATTTTATTAACCTAGAGAAAAATTATTAAAAACCCTCCTGCCTTAATGCTTAAATGCTCTATATTTAAAATTTGAAGTTTTTCACATGAATGTATACTTCGTAAATTGGTGCCAACCGCATTGCGAAATTTCGGAAAGAAGCTGAAAATGAAAGGAATTTTATTGTTCTTGTTAAACCTTTCTGTTGGTGCATTACTTGACACTATTACACAGATAATTTTTGTTTTCTTTCCGCAAAACGAGAACCATGGTCGACTTACACTGAAAAGACCCCGGCAAATCGAAAGCGAAACCGAATTACACTGAGAATTTCCCTGACCGAAATTTACTCACTTGATCGTGTACTAAATTCGCCCAATCACAACCGACTTACAGTGATAACTCTCCAGTAGCTTTCGAAAGCTACTGCGGTGTTATCACTGCAAGGCGATGTTGATTGGCTAAATTTAAAACTAAATCAGTTAGGCAATATCCTACAGCTTTCATTGGTCGACGCAGCGCAATGGTAAACCGTGCAAAACATGGCGAGCGCTTTCTGAAGTTAATACGCTTTTGGCAGTCACTCGCTTCAAACGTTACACAGTTGACACTTTACGATATGTTTGTTGAATTCATTTCAAATAAAAGGATGTAGTTTCCTATTAGTAACAGTTCGGAAGGCCTTTCTTTCGAAATACACACTGTGTCGTTCATTTCCGTAACCTAGCAACGCCTGCAATCACACGTAGAAGCCGGTGGCGAAACCCGTTAATCCGCCAATCCGCCTGTGTCGATAGGCCTAACGTAAACGTAACCTAGCAACAAATTCTGAACACCATTTTGACATTTATTACGCTCCACTACAGTCCGTATTTGATTTTTTTTTTATTTACTCTTGCAATTTTAGAAAAAATAAAATTATGTACTGCATTTATTAATTTATTATTACGGAATTCTTTAAAATAAAAAGTTTGGAGGTATGCGCCAATGAAAAATTCTTCAGCAGCGGCGAACATCAATTTTATTCCTGGTGGCTGTAGTGCCAATCGGCGCGTCAATGTTTGGACGGCAGCGCGACTTTTATAAAATTTTTAAATGTTGCATACGAAATTTAGAGTGCTGAATACTGAAATATGACGTGAAATTCTCTAACTAAATACCCCGCGAGCTATTGGAAATTATCAAATTTTTTTTCAACACTCGTGTTTTATCCCATTAAACTCACTCGTGGTATTTATTGGCAGATAATTTCCCTCGTGCTATGCACTCGGGAAATTAATGTCTGCCTAAATAGCACTCGTGAGTTTATAGGGGCCAAAATACTCTAGTTGGAAAAAAATTATCGATAATTTTCTTAGCTCTTAGGATATTATGTATGAGAATTTTTGTATTCTTTCCGCAAAACGAGGACCATGGTCGACTTACACTGAAAAGACCCCGGCAAATCGAAAGCGAAACCGAATTACACTGAAAATTTCCCTGACCGAAATTTGCTCACTTGATCGTGTACTAAATTCGCCCAATCACAACCGACTTACAGTGATAATCACGCAGTAAGTCACTGTAAGTCGATGTTGATTGGCTAAATTTAAAACTAAATCACTTAGGCAATATCCTACAGCTTTCATTGGTCGACGCAGCGTAATGGTAAACCGTGTAAAACATGGCGAGCGCTTTCAGAAGTTGATACGCTTTTGGCAGTCACTCGCTTCAAACATTACACAGTTGACACGTTACGATACGTTTGTTGAATTCATTTCAAATAAAAGTATGTATTTTCCTACCAGTAACAGTCCGGAAGGCCTTTCATTCGAAATACGCACTGTGTCGTTCATTTCCATAACCTAGCAACGCCTGCAATCACACGTAGAAGCACTCAACTCCTTTCCAACAAACTTCCCTCGACCTTTGGTCTCGGGAAATTAAATCTGGAAAGAAGTTTCGTGCTAAAACACACAAATTATCGATTTCATAGAAGCACTCGTGGTATTATAGCCGATAATTCTAGTGTGTCCACATTGGTGCTCCTGTACCAAACCTATAACCTATACCAAATGATAGATTGCTTTTTTTTAACTCACTTCAGAATACACCCAAAGTACAGTAGGCCGGGGGAAAAAATGTCACAGAGACAACCACAATTTTAAAAATGCAAAAAAATAAATAAAATTGGTATCACAAGACTAAAAGAAAGGCTTAAAAAATAAATGATAGGTTAAAGAAAGAAAAAAGAGGTGCAAGCCACGGGATTCGAACTGGGGACCACTTGCACCAAAGCCGTTGAAACTACCGCTGCACTATAGTCATAAACGCAGGAGCAACCTTTCGAATCATTCATAAAGCCATACAAATCTGAAGGCGGGAAACGTGTTGTCAATTGTCTATTGTAGATAGCTGTTTACGTTAATAAGCCAAACGTTTTCTCTTCAAACGTTTCTCAAACACTTAAGACATGAGTTTGGCAATGTGGCATGGTAAGAACTAGTGTGTGTCTCGTCGAAATTCAGTACATTTTACTGACTGTTAAGAGAGCAACGAACCATCCATCCATCTCGTAGCCACCTCCGGTCCCCGACAGCTGAATTCTAATATTAATAGTCTAACAGCTTTTTTTTGTAAAGGCTTACAACAAAAGAAGAAAGGTGATTTCTTAGCTACATAGGCATACATTAGCAATATATAAATAAATAAATAAATATTCGTTGCAGGAGCAACAGGACTAACAAGGGCTGAATAGCCACTGACTGTTAGCCTAAAAAAGATAAAGAGCCTGACCAGATTAAGTCAATTGTCAATAAAAAGTTGATGCAGTAAAAATTAGAAAGATAGATTGATGCAGTGACTGCATGTCCAGTGCGAAGAAAAATAAAATCATTGGCTGCCACAAAATTGGGGCCTCTTGAGGAAGCGAGTCAGATCTATATTCATTAGACAGCGCTTGAATGCAAGCACCGTTGGCGCCATAACCATGTGCTCCTCCAGTGAATTCCAGACGGGGACCACCCTTACGGCAAAGAAATTTCTGCGGCAAGTCAATCGTGTCTTAGGTACGCTCAGTTTTAGGCTATGACCTCTCGTCCAATTTACAGTGCTGAGCTCAAATAAAGGAAGATCGACCGAAAGCAGACCACGCAGTATCTTGAAAGCCAGTAAAAGATCGGCCTTTAAGCGGCGCAACTCCAGTGATTCAATACCCAGTGCTTTGAGCCGTAAATAATACGGCAAATGTTTCATTCCAGTTTGTGACTTTGTAAACCTGCGCTGAACCGACTCCAGATGGTCAATATCCCGCAGAAGGTGTGGAGACCAAACCGGGCTCGCATACTCCAAAAGAGGTCTAACATAAACTTTAAAAGCATGCAGTTTTGTTTCAGTGCAGCCCGAAGTAAATATCCGCTGAATCAACGCCAGACGACGACCTGCATTCGCTGTAATATGTGCACAATGAGTCGATGATTTTAAGCTTGAATCGAACCAGACACCCAGATCTTTTACCAAATTAACACCTGGCATGCTGATACCCTCAATATCATAAATGTAGCCCAGATTTAGGTTACCAATATGGAAACATTTAGACTTGGCTTCGGAGATTGGAAGTTGCCAGTCCTTTGCCCACTGAGAAACATAGTTGATTTCGGCTTGGATTAGGTCATTATTTAAACTACTTAGGGTAACAGAATGCAGCTTGAGGTCGTCCGCGAATTTTGCCTGCTCAACAGATTCAGAGTTACAGTATAAATCATTCAGGAAGAGGACGAACAGAAACGGTCCCAACACGGAGCCTTGAGGGACTCCACTGATAACGTTAACTTCAGCCGAGCTAGTTGTCCCAAGAATAACCCGTTGGGTGCGTCCAGATAAAAATGCCTTGATCCACGCTAAAAGTTTTCCATCGAACCCATAAGTTTGAAGTTTAAAAAGGAGTTTACTATGCACAACCGATTCGAATGCTTTTTTAAAGTCAAATAGGATTTCGTCAGAAGGTACGCCAATATCCAATGCTTGGGTCCAGCAGTCTAACGCAGAAAGTAATTGGAGAGTAGAGGAGCGACCTGGCATAAAACCAAATTGGTCGTCCTTAATTAGGTGATGGTTGGTTGTGTACCAGAGCATCTTATCACGAATAATTTTCTCTAACACTTTACAGGGGACGACCGTAAGTGCGATAGGTCTGTAATTGTGTGGATCAGCGGGGTTGCCCTTCTTAAAGATAGGTGTCACATTTGCCGTCAACCAAATGGAAGGCAATCTGCCAGAAGTAAGTGAATGCTTAAAGATGTAAGTTAAAGGACCACAGATTTGAGAACGTATTTCTCTGTAGAAGTGGGCAGAAAACCCGTCAGGCCCAACCGCATGGCTTGGTCTGAGGGTAGTGAGAGCTGAAAGCACGTCACTGGATTTAATTTCCACCGTGCTACAGGGGTCCCTGTCTAATTGATTATAATTACTCATGGTAGGAATAAAATTATTGTCGATGATACCGTTTTCGGCAAAAATCTCGTTTAGGACAGATGCTTTAGCTGTCGTGTCAGTAATATAATTGCCTCTCACCTTCAGGGGAGGTATAGATCTTGAAACACCAGTTTTTTGACGGAAAAAACGAAAAAGGGATGCAGGAGTGCCTTCAGCCAAGACCAAACATTCCTGTTTACGTTGATGGTTTTTTAGAGCCACCACATAGTTTTTTCGGTGCAAATTATATGTTCTTAAGATGTCAATGGAACGATTTGCCTTATAGCGCTGCCACAGGATAATTTTCTTCCGAGCCAACTTCCTAAGATCAATAGGGATTTTGGTACCCTTCGGACTCGAAGTACGGTTAGAACTGCACACCGAAACCAGGCGATTAATAACCTCCAGAAACCGGTCCCATGCTTCATCAACGGTACGAGCAGTTTTAATGGGTAACCAGTTGACAGTATCTAACTGACGCTTAAGATCAGTGAAATTAATAGTTCGTTTATATTTGCAATGCAACAAAAAATAATATTAAAGAAAGACGAGTATCAAAGTGGCTGCTCACTGAGATGAATCCAAAGGCAGGAAAAGAATTCTTGGTAACGTTTTTAAAATCATTTAAAATAGTTTTGTATTTTCAAATATTTTTATCGCTATTTTTTTCAGTATCTCTGTTGATAGTAATTAAAAACAAACAAAAAACGTTCAATGGTACAGTCGTCTGGTAAATAGAAATAAACAGAAATAAATCACTGTTAATAACATGATTTTTCTATTATTTGATGTGCTTGCGGCATTTACGGCCTATGTACGACCTACTGTTTAGTACAACTTTGCTGTTTTGTGTCCATAATCCTTACGATATAAGGAGCACCAA
This sequence comes from Lithobius niger, assembly GCA_023313725.1. Taxonomy (NCBI): domain Eukaryota; kingdom Metazoa; phylum Arthropoda; class Chilopoda; order Lithobiomorpha; family Lithobiidae; genus Lithobius; species Lithobius niger. The sequence continues at coordinate 64,928 of JAHWFP010271268.1, forward strand.
AATTATTTAGCATATATTTACACAGTTTCTGTCTGCCATGCGGGGCAGATCATATGCTGAGCACCCCCTGTGGGATGGGGTAGAATAAGCCCACCGTACCCCTGCGTGTCATAGAAGGCGGCTAAAAGGGAACCCAAGATCACGGTTTGCTAGTGTGCCAAGGTTCTGAACGGCGGAGAGTTTTTGGTCCGTCTTTAACACTAGCAACCGCAACACTACGGTTTGCGAGTGTGCCTATGGTGTGTATGGCGGGCAGGTTTAACACCCATCGCAAGCACTAGTCAGAAAGAAGTGAAGGGACATCCAGACAAAACGGGCCCGGGGTGGCTGCTTAGAGGATGTATGGTGGTTTGAATCCCCTTTTGGGTTTGATTCCAATTTGCCCATTCTGGCCACTGGGCTTTTCATCCTCATCCCCCAGCATGTTGGCCGTGTGCTGAAACCCAGTAATACGTGGAGGCGGAGATCCTAGCTTTCGGGCGTTGGCTCCTTATTCCGGAGGAAGGGTGGCCTGGGCGAGCCGGCCTAGGGTCAATCGGCTATGACCTTTCGGGTCCTGTCGGTGTGGGGAGGCGGCTGGTGCTGTATCTATCTGCATCACGGACCTGAACTGTTTGGGTTATCGAGGGAGGTGGTGAGTACGGCTTCCTTGGTGGCTTCGCCTCTCGGCATGCTTAGGCCGCCACCTCACCGAGATAGATGGTGGTGTTAGCTTTCTAGTGCAGGGCTCTGGATATGTGGCTTCCGGCCCTGCATCACCCGAGTGCCGCGCGAGGCTTTCTTTTCAGGGGGGCGCACCGCCGCGACTTCTTGTTTGCTTTCAATGGCAACTACTTCACCCCCTCCCCCGCAAAAATTTCTTCTCCCCAAAATTCTTCCCCTCCTCGCCACACTAGCAATCGCCAGAGGAGGCAACCCGAGATGGTTGGGCCTGGTGCCCAGTTACCAGACATTAGTCAAAGTTTGGACCAAGTCCCGAAGTTCCTGGTGGTGACAGGCGAGGGTCAAGATGTTAGGCAACTCGGTCCATTCGCTGTACACAAAGCCCCAAAAGGAATCTGTGGTTCTGATCTGAAGAGTGTCTCTCGGCTCCGTGTGGGGGATACCTTGTGGAAGTTGCAGACGATACTCAGGCGAAGAGGCTTTTGAAAGCAAATGCACTGGGGTCATGCCCAGTGCGTGTCAAGCCGCATCGTACTTTAAATAGCAGTAAGGGGGTCGTGACGTGCTTTGATTTGAGGGATCTCAGTGATGATGTCATCCTGGACGAACTCAAGTTACAAGGCATTACGGCCGTTAGGCGTTTGACGCGGAAAAGTGAGAATGATGCTCAGCCAACCGACACCTTTTTCCTGACCTTTGATTCGCCGGTTGCACCACAGCACATTACTGCCGATTATCTGCGGTTGAAGGTGAGATGTTACGGCCTGAACCCGATGCGGTGTTACCGCTGTCAATGCTTTGGTCATACTAGTGGTTCGTGTAAGAGTAAGCCAACCTGTGTTAGCAGGGCTCAGGCAGCCCAAGAGGGAACTGATTGTGCTGCCCTGGAGTGGTGCGTCAACTGCGGTGGTCAGCGCCAGGCCTCTTCACGGGACTGTCATGTTTATGTGGAGGAACGTCGTGTGCAGGAATTGAATGTAAAGGACGGGCTTTCCTACTCAGAGGCCCGGAAGAAGGCCAAACTATCGGCACAATAACGCGATCTTTTGCGCAGGTGTGCTGTGTGCCATTGCCTGGCCCAGTTAGTGAGTCGGCTGATTTGGCGGATTTGTGCGCTGAGCTTAGGTCTTTGATGAGGACGTAGGCATGCTTGTTACTTTGTTGACCCAGAAACATCCATCTTTGCAGGGTCTTTTGGGTCCTTCGGACCCGGTTGCTGCCATGCCGTCGACATATGCCCAGCCTGCGGATACTCCTGCTCCTGTTACTGCTGCTGCGACTGTTCCCAAGCAGGTTAAACCCTCAGTTAAGCCTCCACCCACCCGAGGTGCGCCACAGAAAACGTTGAAGAAAAAGGCTTCTGCTAGTACGGCCTCCACACCACCGGTGAGGAAGTCGCCACTGGGAGAGAAGGTGAAACGGTCGTTGAACGACCAGCTTGCTGAGGGGTCCATTGCGTCCCCTCCAAAACTTGATACTGCTTTGCCGATGGAGCAGGGAGATATTTCTTGTTCTATTTCTCCAGAGCTTTTTTCTCCTTCCGAGGACAGCTTCATCCTGGATCTCACTCCAACTTTTGATTTGGGTGAGGATTCAGATGTTTTCGGATCGCCCAGAAGGCAAGTTGAGGAGAAGGATTCCACCTTCAGCCCCCCCCCCCCCTAATGACTACGCATGCCATCGTTCAGTGGCACTGCCAGTTATCAAACCCATGCAGAAGAGCTGCGGCTGCTTCTGTCACATTGGCGACCTCTGTGCTGCTGCTGTCAGGAAACTTGCTTTAAGGCGTCGGATAATCCGGTTGTTGGGGGATACTCTGTCTACCGTCTGGATGCAGACCCTGTGCCATGTGCACATGGTGGAGTTGCAGTGCTAGTTCAGCACTCTCAGCCACATGCCAGTCGCTTCTGCACACTAGCTTTCGGGTGGTAGCAGTTAAGAGTTTCTTTCCTCTTGAATATTACTATTTGTTCACTTTGTTTATCACCGGATGAGGTCTTTTGGGGTTGGTGACCTGGAGGACCTGGTCCACCAGCTTCCTGCCCCATTCCTCTTGCTGGGTGACTTTAACAGCCACCACGTCCAGTGGGGAGGACCTAATACCGACAACAAGAGGAGAATCCTTCTGGAGTGAATGCAGAGGGGGTCCATTTGTATCTTGAACAATGGAGCCATGACACACTGCAACCTGGCCACAGGCAATTGGTCAGCCGTGGACTTGGCCTGTTGCTCTCTTGCTATCCCAGTTCACTTCACTTGGGCTGTCACTGCCGACCTGCATGGGAGCGATCACCTCCCCATTGTGTTGTCCACAACACAGGGGGGTTCTGTTGCTTCCAGGCCAGCCCAGTGGGCTCTTAAATGAGCTGAGTGGTCAGCCTTTGCTGAGGCTGCTGTTTTCCAGCATGCGGTGCAGGACTTTACTGGTGTGGACGAACTTTCAACTCATTTCACTGATGTGGTCCTCGCTGCTGCTCATGCTTCTATCCCGCGTACGTCCACACAGCCGAGACGGGTTCCTGTTCTGTGGCGGACGCCTGCTTGCGGGCAGGCCATTCGGGCCCGCAGGCGAGCGTTGCGTGTTTTTACGGTTACCCAAACAACTGACAATTTTGTTACCTTTAAGCACTGTCATGTCCATGCCAGGTTTGTCATCCGTGAGGCTAGGCGTGCTTCGTGGTCGGCTTATGCGTTGTCGATCACAAGCTCCATGCCTTCTCAGCAGGTGTGAAGGAAAGTGCGTCAGATCTTGGGGTGGAACGTGCCTTCCCCTTTATCACAGCTGAGGGTAGCAAATGCCATGATCTCTTCTGTTCCGGATATCGCCGATTGTCTTGCGTCTGCATTTGCGCCGGTCTCGAGTGATGACCATTATGATCCTGGTTTCCTCGGGATTAAGCATAGGGAAAGGGCTCACTGTCTTGACTTTCGCTTCGACAGGGTAGAGGAGTATAATTTACTGTTTACCAGCTGGCAATTAACAAAGTCCAGACCTGGGCGGTTAGCAATGGTTTCCGGTTTTCTCCAGATAAGACGGTGTGCATCTACTTTTGCCGCAACAAACACTGCACCCATATCCTTGCCTGTACTTGGGACAGGTACAAATTCATGTTGTCCCATAGGCACGTTTCCTGGGTCTAGTGTTCGATTCCAGGTTATCTTGGCTTCCACACTTGCGTCAACTTAAAGACAAGGCTTTGCGAGCACTTAAGATCTTGCGGGTTCTGTCGGGTACTTCATGGGGTGCCGATCGCACTGCCATGTTGCGCCTCTACCGAGCCATTGTCCACAGCAAACTTGATTATGAGTGCATGATCTATGGTTCGGCTAGTGACTCGACTCTCCAGATGTTGGACACTGTCCATCACAGTGGCCTGCATCTGTCGATTGGGGCATTTCGAACGTCTCCAGTGGTCAGCCTCTATGCTGAGGCCTCAGAGCCACATTTGGCCATTCATCGGCGACAGCTTGCCATTAAGTATGCTGTGCGATTGCGTGCTGTGCAATCCTGTCCTGCTTGGTCCATGGTTTTGGGGCCAGACTTGCAAGTCAGTAGCCGCAGGGTGGGTAAGGGTGATTTCCGTGATAGGCTCCAGCAGTCCTGTCAGAAAATAGCATTCGAAATACCCTGCGTCTTGAGGCTTGGGGAGATGCCAGTGGCACCTTAGCTTGTCTCAAGTGGCATTTTCATTTTCGCTTTGGCGTCCCTCCCGAAGGGTTCCACTCTCCCAGCAAGGTACTTGCAGGAGTTCCGGCAGCTGTGTTCTCAGAACGCCGGTTATCAGCTGCTGTATACTGATGGGTCGAAGTCAGACGTTGGCGTGGTGTGTGCATGTAAGGGAGTAACGGTTGCCCATCGCCTTCCATCAGGCTATTCTGTGTTTTCTGCAGACCTTTGGCTCTCGGTTTGGTGGTGGAATGGAACCTTCACCTACAGGGCACGCATTTCATTATCTTTAGCGATTCCATGAGTGCCCTGTAGTCCTTGGCGAATTACAATCCACGGAACACCTTGACACAACCTGTCCAAGCTTTACTTGCCCGCTTGCCTGGCCAGCGGAAAACCATGCTTTTCTGCTGGATCCCGGGCCATGTTGGGATAGGTGGAAATGAGAAAGCTGATTCTACAGTGAAAGGGGCCCTTTCTGGCCATCTCGGAAGGAATCTCAGCCTTGTTCCCTCACACGCCTTTCCAACTCTGCGTATGAGGTTACACGCTTTTCGGTAAACCTTGTGGGACAGACAGGACGGTAATAAATTACGAGCTATTAAAGGCACTGTCGAGGAGTGGCACTCGGCGTGTCGCCGCAGCTGCCGTGAGGAGGTAGTGTTGGCCCGTTTGCGCATTGGTCACACCCGACCTACTCACTGTTTCCGTTTGCGGGGGGTTGACCCTTCTGAATGTTATTGGTGTCGACGGCCACTTATGGTCCAGCACTTCCTTGTTGACTGTCGCCATCTTGATGGTGTCCGTCATCATTTCTGTCTTCCACATGACATCGCGCGTCAATTGGGCTATAAGTCTGTCCTCCTGTCGGGTGTTTTTCAATTTTTTCAGGAGGTACAAATGTATGACAAGATTTAGAATAGGGGTTTGAATAATATCTCTGTAAAGGGTGGTGCAGTGCCAACCCGAACCACTGCAGTGTGACTGAGGTTGGCAAAGACCAAGCTGTCAACGCGCCATTAAGCGTCAATCTCCCACCCCTCATATGCTGAGCATTTGGAGTACTTATCTCTGGAGATGCAATCTACACATGCTACAGGTATGTTGACAAGTGCCCGTATTATCAGGGAGATGGACCACCTCTGATAATCCCCTGTAACAACATGCACACTACTGGTATCATTGGAATCTGACTGAACAAAGGCCTCTTTGAACTGTAGGCTTCTTTTTAATGTCCTGTGCAGTCATAGAATGACCTTCCACCAGATATAATCGAATTTCTAAAAATAGGCTGTATTAGCACTCTGCAACGAAATACAGATATTTGTAATTTTATTTATTTTTTCTCTGCCATGACTTCTGTATGGTTGTCTAAGTGTGGTGTCTAAGTGTGGATCGTTTGGTGAAATTAGTTTATTTGGTAAGGTGGAAAGACCATTGCTGCTCAACGCTCTCATAATTTAACTCAAGTGGATGTTTTTTTGATCCTATTACTCCATCCATAAAAAGGCCAAATTATTACGTAAAACAGCACAAATAATTAATCTGAACACAAAGAGAAGAGGATGGTTTGGTGAGTGCACAGTGACAAAAGGAACTAAAATCGTATATATAGTTAGTAAGGATTGTTTTACCCAACGTTTTGATGTGAAGGGCGTTAAAACATGAAAGCACGAGAAAGCATAAGTGACGTAACGATCCAGACATGGTGTTCACAGATGACATCATAGCGTGTTCAGAAAATTAAAAGGAAAATGTCCAGATACAAACATTGTGTGAATGTTATTAAAGCAAATAATGGAGACTTTATTACCGGCTCAGAATGCATACGCAAACATAATTATGATTATGTGGGCTTGGCTATTACATCCATTAAAGCAATATGAAAACGAAGAATGGAAATGTACAAGATGCATGAGAGGAAAAACAAATTGACCCAGTATAGAGAAAACAACAAGGAAGAAACTGTAAAACCAGATGATGATGACGATAAATAAACAGGACATACAACTAAAAAATGAAAGAAGCAATAAAAACAGCTTCAGTAGAAAACACAAAGCATTACACGAATTTAAAAAAAAATGCTATCCGAAATTGCAAAGGACTAAGACCAAACCGTTGCTAGAATGGTAAAGGATCTACCCGAGTTAAAAAAGATAACAAAAATACTGGAACGGAAGAAGTTAATGGAAGAAAAATATGAAGAAATGAAAAACGAAAATAGAGAAATGAAACTAGCAAATATAGAATTATCAAAAAGACTTTAATAAACAAGTGGAAGACAGAACAGTAATACTCGACAAAGAAGAGATTAACTGTGAACAGAAATAAAAACAACAACAAAAAACTAAAATAAAATCAAGATGAAACAGAACAATATTCAAGAAACAAAAATGTAGAAATGTATTGAGTTGACAACAAACAAAATTACAACAGTACATGGATTAGTGGCGTCCTACAAATAAGCAAATTAAAGACACCCATGATTTGGCTCGATACCAAAAAAACAGAAATGGACCAGAATCCCTATTAATTCAAGTGCAGAGAAGTGTGGCCTGAGGGAAGAAAGGAAGACTAAAAAGAAAATATATTTTTGAAACGGGGAGCAACAACAAAATGTACTTAAATGAGCATATCATCCATTTTTACAAAAGTATAAAATTGAAAACCAAAATAAGAAACATAACAGCATTTCAAATTTATATGGCTTAATGAAGGAAGAATACATTTAAGAAGCAGCGGAAATGACAAGCACCTTACACGAGAAAATGGAAGGCGACTAGGAAAGCATAAAAAAGAAGCTGACAGCAGAAGAAAAATCTTTACCCATAAATGGACCTGGAAAGTGAGTATAACAACGCAGTGTACGAAGACTTGTAGGAAATTTCAATGTGGTTTTGAAACTATCAGTTACGCAAACACTATAAAATGCTTACATGTAAATCTAAGATGTTGCAGAAAAACTAGAGAAAAATCAAATCGAGATGATAAACAGTGGTAGATATTCTAGCTTTAGCAAAAATTAACATAAAGGAAAACGAAATAACAAATTTTTTTAAGTGGGCACAAAAGGTGTGCAGTGTGTAGGAAAAACCCAAAGTGGAGGAAGAATCACAATGTGTGTTAAAAATTACAGATTCGACAATGTGAACTCTATCTTATAAAAAAAATAGCGTAAATGATGCGATAGATATAATATTTAAAAGACGCAAAGAGCAATATAATTTAATATGCGGTAGAAAAAATTTTCAAGTAGGCTTTATTGAAGAAATGACAAAACTTTAGAAAATAGATGATAAAAAGGAAATAAATAAGTCACTTTAACAATTAAAGACGGGAAAGCCAAAGGCTCACAAGGAATAACTAAATATTTATGTTGCCTTTTGGATTTATACGTCAGACTGCCTGAGCGGGGAATCGAACCCAGGACCTTTGAAACCAAAGGCCAAGGTCCTACCGCTGAGCCAGAAAAAATAAAATGTTTGTTTATATGTATATATGCACGTGTTAAATGCTGCCTA